>CANYCX010422652.1:0-12274 GCA_948193385.1 Breynia disticha f. nivosa | reverse complement strand
TATAGTGAAGAGTTGAAATCTTAAGTGAGAGCTTAGTTAGTGGAGTAGGAATTGCAAACCGAACCACTCTAAATCGCTTGTGCACTTTCTTCTTTATTCTTGTTGATTTATATTCTGCAAAAATCTTGAAAAATCTTTTATTTATTCAACCTCTATTCAATCCCCCCTTTCTAGAGGTTGCTGGGACTCTACAATGAATGTGAATTACTTATATGAATGCATTATTACATTAGTCTCATTTCTCTTTCCCTTTTTCTTTAAACCTCTTCATTTAATATTCTACCTACCACAACCATTATTAATTTCTCTAGACACCAACCTTCATTAATGCCCTAAGCATGTTTATTTTGATATAATTTATGCTTGTTACCCTCTGAATCACTCCACTAGCCTAGTGCACAATTTTCCTCTTCCAAACCTAGCAAACCACCTAACTAAGCATCAAACTCACACACATTATAACACCCAACCAATTTAACACTTAAAACACTTCCAATATACCCCAAATACACTTACCCAAGTGACAAAACACGAGAGAAACTTTGGTTGCGAAAAGCTCAATTTCGTCACTTGCTAGGGTTGCCTTTCTCTTGCGAATTTCGAGTGCCTAAATCATGATTTAACATCAAACATAGTCAATACTAGGTAGTAGACATGTTAAGCTTTTCAACTAGCCATCATTTGCTCGGTTTGGAGCTAAAATAGATGAGTTATGGGTTTTGGAAATTTAGGGTTTGGAGGAGAACGGGATTGAGAAGAAAACTAAGTATGCTTACCTTGATTCAAGTCAAAATCTAAGGTTGAAACCTTCCTTTCTGCAGGAAATTGTAAGGATGGTTAGTGGATGAGAGGATTTCGGTTGGGGATAGAGAAGAAGGAGAAGATGTTGTTGTGGGAGTGGGGAGGTAAATAGGAAGGAAAAGAGTTTTTAGGGTTAAATGGCTTGGACTTAATGTCCTTTTCGGGTTTGGTCCACTATTCACTTCATAGTCCTCTTTTTAAACTTGCCCCAAACTAATCTCAACTTCTAAATTCTCAAAATTTATAATTCTTCCCAATTTTCTAAATTCCCAATTAAAAGAATTGTCCCCTCGATTCTCCTATTTAAATACCCAAAATTAAACGTGAAAAATTTTTTCCTCATTTTTCTAGATATTTTATCTTAATTTCTAATTAAATAGAAATTTTAGGGCATTACAGTTGGAGCGATGAAATTCTAGTTATAAATTTGTGGCCCATAGTGGTAGTTGCTCTTTTTTTGTCATCTATTTGTACAATTGCATGAACCAAGCTACACAACTTGTGGATAAATTAGTTTTTGATCAGTTGTAGCAGTTGTAGTTTTTGTGTATTGTGCATTTTAATTCAGAGTTGTAGTGAATTAGTTCGTAACTAGTTTGGTTGAAATCAATCTTTAAATTTTAAAGAAGTGTGTCTTTTTAACATTTGAAGAAACTTTCGATTAGTCCATCTACAGCCTATACAAATTGTTGGACCAAGGGCGATAAACATCAAGTTCCCTTTACGTTCTGATAATGAGTTAAAACTATGGATTTGATAAATATTGGCTACAGGTGTTAAAGAATGCTAGAGGTTGAAGAAGGATGAAGAGATTGTTCAAAATGGGTCTCTGGACCTATTTTTGGTCGACCAGGTTTTGTTTTAGTCGACCAAAATGGGCTATGGTACCAAGGAAAGTGTTTTGGAATCATAACTACTCAAGCAGAGTCATACTAGCCGACCAGTAAGATTTTTAGTCGACAGAACAAAGTTAGTCAACCAGAATAGAGGTTTAAATCAAAAGACAAGTTACAACGGATAGTTTCCAGAAGCAATCATATTAGTCGACCAGAAGATAATCTTAGTCGACTAAATTTGGCTCCAATTCCAAGAATCCATCGTCAATTCAGACTCGAGTTTCTAAGTATTAATGAGAATCAAAATTTGAAAGTTTGAAGTCCGCTGGATGAATTTTAGTCAACCAGAAAGGAGTTCATTCGACTAGGCTAAGTCAGAGCACTTTTTAGTCGACTAGTTAGTACATCGATCAAGTAGATTGTTGTGAGGAAAATGGGTTCAAGATACTGGAACTTTGTCACCTCGAATAAGGGCAGGTTTAGTCGACTAAAAGCAATGTTAGTCGACCAATAAGAAGTTTAGTCGACCAAACAAAAAATCTTGGTCGACCAAGACGCAGGCTGCAGCAACCTTTCACATTTTCAAAGTCAACCATTTGTGGAGAAAATGTATATAACGTCCATATTTTGAAAAGATCATATAAAATCCCTCCCAAGCTGAAGAGAGATAATAAACTTCATTTCAAAAAACTTCAAAAAATATACAAAAGCTCTTTCAAGTGTTCTCTTTGATTGTGTCCTACTTGTGAAATAGAATAGTGATTCTTGTTCATCTTTCCATCTTTGCACAACTTGTACTAAAGTGTGAGTGACCTAGAATGGTCTTTCTATCATTATAAAGTGTAACTTGAGCCGAAAATCAAGTTGCGAGTGTAAGGTTGCTTGAGACGAAATTCAAGTATGTAAGAAGTTCTCACTAGCTAGAAAGTGAGGTAATAGAGAAGAGTTGGTCAAAATCTTATGAAGGAGCTTAGGTAGTGGACATAGGTGTTAGTGTCGAACCACTCTACTTCGTGTGTTCGTGTACTTTCATGTATTTTCCGCAAAAAGATTCCATCTTTGTTCTAGCTTTATTCAACCCCCGTCTAGAGCTAGCGGTGGTTCAACACAAACAAATTGAAATTTTCTCTAGTTATAACTTTGTCACTTATGAATCGGGATGCTAGCAAAATATTCGTGTTTGAACTAGATAACAGTTCGTTTGAGCTCCGGTCGTTACAATCAAGTCTACTCGTGAACAAAATGTTAGGCTCGGGTAGTTAAACGATGCGGGTCTAAACAAGGTGTACTCAGTTTGAAAGACCGAGAATACGTTCGTTTAATGTTCGTGAATAAACTCGATTACATATATTTTTTTTACTAATATGTAGTTTTTATATTTTCTTTGTATTTCAAATAGGGCCGAGCATGGGTCTTGGAGATTCCAGAACTGAACCGAAAATTCGATCTGAAAAGAAACGAAATCAAAACGAACCTTTGACTTTTAACTTTTTTTGATCTGAACCAACCCGAAAGTTTCATCCGGTATGGTTCCGGTTCTTAAAAAATTATTAGCATTGGTGTATACATTAATTCAAATTTATTTAATTATTTTGTATGATTATTTCAAATAATTTTTCTACTAATAATATTTTGACAAATATAATATTTTTATTAAAGTTCGGCCCGCACTAAGTATTATTAAAAAAAAGTGTTAAACTAAGAGATACTATCATAAAATTCATGGCCATTACAGCATTGTTGAATTAAGAGATACTTTATTTTTTTCATATTAAAAACTATTCAGCTATTTTCAATTATGTCACATCATATTTTAAATTTGTGTTAAATGTAAAGAAATTATTCTAAGAGATACCTTAAGCGATATTGTTTTATGCAATATAAAATACATTACTATAAATGACAATGACTTATTTTACAAAAATAAAATATTTAAAAAAAATTCAAAACCTGATTAAATCTATCTTATTTTCTTCGAACCGAAAGACTCGAAGAATCGACCCAAATCAATCTGAATTAACTTCAAAACCAAAAGACCCGAACCGAAAAAATTTGAAATACCGAAAGACCCAAACTAAAATAATCAAGAATTTGGATAAAATCCAATTCTTAGTTCAGAACCTACTATACTCAACTCATACTCACCCCTAAGTTCAAATATGTATATAATTTATTCAAAAATAAATCATTATTAGTATAAAATTATATTTTGATAAAATATAATAAGTTATGATAAATTTCAGTATATTAATTAAAAATAATAATTTTATTACATATAAAAATATTAATATAAGTATTATAATTTTCATTTTTACATCAAATAAAATTTATTTTAATTTTTGTTTAACAAAACTTGTGAACATTCTTGTTAGTTCGCAAACTTTAAACAAGTAAACAAAATCTCAAACTCGACTCGAGCTCAAACAATACTCTAAAACTCTGCTTGTTTATAGCCCTAGTAAAGCCTTATAAAAGCCACAGTTCAGTCATTGAGAATTTATAGTGCACTGCTATCATATTAAATTTTGTCAAACTTAATTTTCTACAATGAACTGAACTGTTACATTTCACTTTCTGATGAAAGTACATACTAGTGTGGAGTCATCTATGATTTATGATTCCAGAAACAAATGGAGTACAAAATAATATTATTTGGTCTATTTAGTCGTGAATGGAGGGAACTACTACCATCTTCTAAAACCCCTCTCTAAACTACACTATTGACATGAAAAAATGGATAATATGCATCGATTTTAAAAATGGAATTTGCTGTAAATTGGATCTCAAACTGAATTACCAAGTACTGTAAACAACTTCACCTCATACCAACACACTCTTCATTCTGTTTCAATTTTCAAACTCAACAGCCCCTTTTTTCTGTGCCCCAACTACAATACTGCTAAATCATTTCCTCCATTTCAGGTAGCAATCTCGTCCACTTCGGAATTGAAAACGAAACTTGGAAATGTCGTCGTGATATCCCTGCATTCATGGCGTTCGCAAATGGTTATCCTAATAGTACAAAATCGTGTCATAAACATTCATATCGAATCATAAATGGACGTCGAAGTACCTTAAATAAGGAAGTGTCATGATCTTTAACAAAGATGGATTTTTACAGACGAAGTTCTTCCATTCTGACTTGTCTATCTTCCCATCATTATTCACATCAGCTTCCAAGAAAGTCTGGCCAACAGAGATGCAAAGTAAATATTTTAAGATCGAAAAGCCATGCACGTGTTTATACGAGTGAACACATCCCATGATGTCGTTCTGCCTAGTAATATAACTAATTCAATTTTCTTACAGGCCGAAAATGGCTATATTAAGGAGTGTCTTGATAAAGAAAATAAGCTAGGAAAACTGGCTATTGCTCCTCTAGTTTCATCTACACAGATGCATTGATTCATTCGACCAGACATGTTGCTTATGTTAAATGTTTTCTTGGCAATTAAAGCCATGAAGAGTAATCGACAATATCAAACAGTTCACTACTGGGAAATATTATCAGAGAGGCGCACAAAAGCAGCAAGAATAAGATTCAAAAGAAATAAGGCACCTTATCTAAAATAATTTCAATGGTCTCATCAGCCAACTTCATTTCTGATTCACACAGGAGTGCAATAAGCATTTGTTTGACCTGCCAAAATCGAACTTTATTACATAAGCATAACCTTAATCATTGAACAGGAAAAAGAAGAAACATGCAACAACCGAGTTAAGTTTGAGGAACTTGACTTACGAATCATAAAAACAGGAACACGAGAGCACTCTAGAAGCTTCAAAATAACAAACTTAACACACCCCAAATCTACATCTCATGGTTCTTTGTTTGACTAAAACTTGAGATTGTTCTAAAACTATTTAAAGTTATAAATAACTAAACCAAGTGGGAAGGATTTTGTGTAACAAATTTATCAACAAAGAACAGAGTTAGGATCAAGTTTGCAATTCCTGAGAAGAGGCAAGCCTGGCTATTCGTGTGGACTTAAACTGATTTCGTTCCTACATAAACAAAACACTACTACATGCTTCTCTGCCATATTATCTTTTGAGGTTCGGTTGCCTTAACAAAAACTTACCTCATTACGAAAACAATTTCTCAAAACAAAGTTCTCTCATCACACAAACTAGGGCCTTAAAAGATCATAGCAGGCTATATTCAAATAACAAGTCTATCATCATACCTCTTGTCGCTCAATATATCCTGTATTCTCCAAATCATATAGCTTGAATGAAACTACAAGATAACTCCAAACACTTGTTTAAGCAACAAAACAGCATCAAAATCCAAATAGTCCACAGAATATTCAAATTCAGCTTACAGTCTATCTTGTCTTCTTGTGGAGCATTTGGATGAAACACATTAAGTGATCTTACAAAGTCGCCAAAATCAATGACTCCTTTGTGCTTGACATCAAACAAATCAAAAATCTGGGCCACAAATCAAAATCCATCAATCAAACATAAAACAACACAAATTTTGAAAACTAGTTTAGGTTCTAACTCTACGCTACACGTCAGCATAGAACGAGAGTGGGATTATTACCCTATTTGCAAAGAGGTTCTCTTTCTTTTTGTTCTTAAAAATAGCCAACTGGAATTCTTCCTGCACATACCAAAAAAATGTTCAATGGAAAATTTCTAGCAGGACAACATTCTCGATTTCTATACAAAGCAGGCAGTGTGCCAACACCTTGTTTATTAACCCATCATCAATGACAGAACTACTAATGCTCTTGAATAGTTCGAACAGTGCCTCAACTTCACTGACACTGACTGAAACCAAAATTAGCACAGAAAATAAGAGTTGGCTCCAGAAAAATTAAAGATTAAGATAGTGCAGTAGGCCAAAGGTGGATAACCAATATGAAAATAAGTCACTCGAAGTGAAGATTTTACAAGAACAATGATTTCCAGTTTCATGTTCTGATTACATCATCCCAAAGTATGGATTCTATTCTGTTACTCAACAAATCGTAACAGAAGAACGATTTCTCCATTCAATTCCTTTCCATTCAAGAATCCAACTACAAAATCAGCAATTTATTTCCCTAGAATCCACAATAGAACAGAAAAACAGCTAGTCCAATAACTTGATCAGGCAATATTAGCAAATTATAGAAGCTAGCTAGACATATAAATTGTCAACAAATATTTCAAAAATGTCTATCCCAGTCAAAATCCATATTTCTAAAGCCAGGGTAATGGATTCAAATTCATTCCAAAGAAACAACTGTCATCTCTTCCTTTCTAGTGAAAAAAATTGCACAAAAAAGAACACAAGTATGCAATAAGGTGAAGGTGAAGAAATGTAAACACAAAGAATGAACCAGTACAAATGAAGAGAAGAAGAAGAAGGAAGGTTACAAGCAGTTTGAGAAGCAAGAGCAACAGGATCTTCATGTCCAGGAAACTGTCTTGCTACTTTTGAACTAAAACAGCCCATTTATTACACTTTTTTTCTTCGATTCCCTTCAACTAATACTAGACGTTTTCCTCTTTGCCTAGCCTTCAATCAATTCCACAATTCACCATCTCAGCCTTTAATTTATTTCCATAACACATTAATCACAATTAGTATAATTCCAAATTTAACTGCTTTCAAAAACAACACCAATCAAAACAATCCGTTGCAAATTTGAAATTCAACATTTTTTTTAACAAAAAGAAGGAAAGTTTTTCTTGTTTCAGCAACAACCCATTACGAAAAAACCTCTTTTATTTAATTTCACAAGCGCAAAAACATACAGAGGTTTAATAGCAACAAAATAAAGCTGAATAAAAGAGAATCTTGTTCCCATAAATTAAAAAAAAAAGAGAGAGAAAATTGATACTTACCGACCAAAAGGATGGCCGGATGGACGATGATGTGATGAAAGCAAAGAGAAATGGAATAATTTGAAACACTATTTTGTTTACAAAAACAAGAGAGGCAAATATCTGCTAAACCTGTTAAGCCAGAGAGAGAGAGAGAGAGAGAGATTTTGTTGGTTCTGTGTGGGAATGAGGAAAGCTAAATAAGACTCTCATCGTACGGTAACGCTTCATGAGCAAATAAAAAAAATCTTTTATTAATTTTTTATTATTTTTAAAATAATATATTTATGGTAAAGTATTTGAATTTTTTAGTATTTATATTGTATTTAATTTTACCCGAAAATGAATATAAAATACGAAAGCTTTTGAATTATAAATTTTAGAAGCTTTTGAATTATAAATTTTAGATTTGAGGGAGATTTATAAGTAATCCACAAAATTAAAAAATAAATCGATCCTGCAAAAAAAATATCAAAGAAAATAAAATATTGCTGATAGAGATATATGAAATTTGAAAGAGGGCATATTATTTGAGGATATTTTGGTCGTTGAAGTCGGCGTGAATCTTTCGACTTGTCGCCGTGGAGAAGTTCGATTTGAAGCGGAAAGGAAAGACAGACATTAGCGGCGGTGTGTTTTCAAAAAAAAGACATTAGCGGCGGTGAGATCCACTTCCCAAATAAAGCGAGTGGGAGGATGGATACTTTGGAATATTCTCCTTTCACTTTTGTTTCTACCCAACTTTATTGCATACTATCTGAAAAAAAAAAAAAAAAACTTTATTGCATACTTTTTTTCTTCGAAAAAAAATTGAAAGGGCCAAACTATTACAGTGTTCATAAGATAGCTTTTGATATTATTCTTTGAAAAAATTATAATATTTTTTTGTCATAAAAATAATCTTACAAGTTTGATAATATTAAAAATTTAATTTTTATTAAAAGTGTTTTTAGGAAAAAAAAATTACTTCTAAAAAGCTACTATTTAATAGAGTTATCATTTCATTTTTTTTAAATATTTTTTTTTATTTTCAAGCAAAAAAATATTTTCTTAATGAAATAATTTTTAATTTTAATTTAATTTTTATTAAATATAATATATTTTTATGATAAAAATTAAGTTAAAACATTATTTTTTATTTATAAAATTAAAATAAATATTATATTAAAAGATAGATAAAAAATAAATTTTTTTAATTTCTTTTTTTCACTATTAATTTATTTTACAAATATATTTTTATCAAAATTTTAAAATAGTTTTACACTTAACAGTTGTTTTATTATGATATGTTAGCAAACAATCAACAAATTATTCTAACAATAATTTTACAAATAGTACTTTTTCTTACAGCAAAAGCTATTTTTAACAGCAATTCCAAAGAGACCCTAGCTAATTTGTAGGAATGACCTTGGATAAGGTAGATTCAGTTATATTTTAAAACATAATTTCGATTTAAAGTATTAAAAATTATATTTTAAATTAATCAAAATTTATCTAAAATTTTGATTATTTCAGTTCAAAATTTTTATTTTCTAAGGGTATGTTGTTAAACTTTGATAGTATTGGAATGAGATAAAAGAGGTTTTTTCCAAGTTTTTCAGTGATATAGGATGTTTGTTAAAAAAAAGTCAAACAATCAGATAAAATTCTCAAGATTAGTTATCTTGAAATAGCAAGGGACGTGTATCTTTACTTTAATATAAGATAAGCTTCTCATATATGAAAAGAACAAAATTATTCCTTTTATTTTTTTTATAAAACTAAAGTTTCATACACGAATTTTGAAATTAATAATTATTTTCATACTTTTAAATTATCTTTTTTGAAATAAGTTTAATTATTATGAATGATATGTAATTTTTTGGTCTAATTTTTTTTCTTATTTTGATTGAAATTTTTTTGTTATTATGTCAGAGAAATAAAATATTCATAATTTTAAAATTAGTGGTAGTTAAATAAATATGTTTTTTCTACGTCATGTGTTGAACAAAAATGTTGAAGAAAAAATATACTATTTTTTACATAAAAAAATTTTAACAAACAGTTTAAAAAAATTTCGAAATGCATCTCAATCTTATCTTTACTCTTTCCTATCTTGGTCCGAAAAGCATCTCATTCCAATCTTATCTGTATTCTTTTAACAAACATACCCTAATCAATCATGTTAGGAATTTAAGCAATAGAAGTAGTGCAGAAACAAGAAAATACACAAAAATTTACGTGGTTCGGTCAATGTGACCTAGGTCTACGGACACAGAACATATTATTCTATTATTCAATCACCAAAAGGTGGAAGCAAAAATTCTTACAATAGAAAAGTGCAAGTCACTATATATAGATTTTCATCAGGCCCCAAAAAATCCTAGTGTAACCCTAATTTTTTTACTGTGCTGCCTAATTAAAGTATTTAATCAAACATATACTTCTTGCGACTTCAAATCTCTCCAAGAAATCAAGTCAACCCAACGATTCTCCCACGTTGTTGATTTCTATCTCAACAATCTTAAATAACTTCCTACTACACTCCTTAAGGGCATCACGTTATACTATACGGAACCAAGTCCATTCCGGGCATGCAAGAACACCAGTAACCAGTTTTTTCCCCTTAACATCCACACCTAACGAGCCCCCATATTACACAATTTCTGTGTAATCACCAACACAAATTTTGTGTCATAGTGTCATCTTTCACAATTCTTGTGTAATTACTAACACAAATTTTATGCCATGGTACATCTACTACTACTCGTAATAGATCCTTTTGACTGATCTTTACCTGTTCAAAAGTCTCAATCATACACTCTTCTCATTTTCATGCAGAACTAACAATATAATTTCAAACACTGGCAACCACAAAGCTACCAATCAAGGTGTAAGCACAATTTTCGCACTTTTTCCTTCATTACTACTACAGGACCTTTGAACGTCCAAATAACTAGGTCCTCCCAAAAAAGAAAAAAAATGTTTTACTAATCAAATTTCACGATCCCCATCCCCCAAAGCACCAACTGAAATCAAATTTTCTAATCATTGTTTGTTTCTTAAAAAACCACAGTCATTTTATACATGTCTCACCCACTTGTAGTGATAACAAATCAAATTACAACCTTTCATTCTTCATTCTTCTATCACTATGAACCGATAACCCCGAAGCCTCTATTGTCTCCCCCGAAATTGAAATCACATTAATTTCATAGACAACACATTTGTAACATCACTTATAGAATATGTTCCTACCATTCATGATAGTATCCATAAATTTTTATAAGACACACACAAAGAATACAATAAAAGTTATAGTTTAATCCTCGTTAATGAGCATGTCCTCAACACCTTCAAATTTAATACTTTCATTGTAACACCCCAAAAAATATAACCAAAAATTTGCAGACAATTTGGCAAAACAATAGGCAAGAACGGCCTAGCGAACGGCCAGTGGAAAACGTTTTCCAAACTATTCTCAACACAAATCAACATTTTGAAATTCACGTCAAATAATGTCGGAATGACTTCACGGGATTTTAAAATTAGATTCGTATTTGAGAAGATATGGAGAGAGGAAAGGATAGATTACCTACCATAGTCCCAGCCATCAACCTAACACTTACAACCCTCTAGGGAGCATTCTAACCCTTTTTCAAAACACACAAAAAAACCTACTCTTTCACTCTTGTTTCTAAGGGTTCAATCAAGAGCATTAACTTGGGGAGGATTTTGGAGTCAAGACTATTTAGAGCAAGGTAAGCTCTTGATCTTTACTGAGATTAGTGAATGATTGAGTGAGTTTATTGGGGTTTGAGTGGGTTTTGTGTAAAGGATAAGGAAATGTGTAGGTGTTAAAATGTTGGTGAGGTTAAGGGAGGATTTAAGAATGGGTTGTGTGGGTGTATGGATTTTTGGGGGATTTTGGCTAGAGCTGGATTAGGATTGAGAGATTTCTATGGAAAATGTGTGTTAATGTTGTGATTTGTGGATCGAAACTATGTAGGGAACGTCGTGTGGGGCTCAGAGAAGAGTTGAGCGGTGAGCCCGACTACCTAGAGTTTGAGGTAAGTGTCTGTGCACTTGTTAACATGGTAGTGGCATTCGAGTCGATAAAAAGGAATTGATTTGGTTCAATTTAAGCTTGCTTGATTGAATTGAGATGGTGATTTGAATGTTTGGTTTGTGCTTGATGGATATGTTGTGCTCTATGTGAGTTGAGGTGTTTTTGTATGGTGTGAGTATTGTTAAGCTTTCTTTATGAATGTATATAATGTTTGAGTTATGTTTGGATGCTTAAGTGATGATATTGATGAGGTTGTGATGTGTGAATTAAGAATTATGAACTTGGAATTAAATATTGTTAGTTACTACTTGGAAAGAATGAAAAGAAACATATGAGGCATTATAACATTCTGAAAATTTTCTGTTGATAAAATGACGCGAAATTAACATTTAATTGTTAAGAAAATATTTACTGACGGATGATTTACGATTGACGAAAGATAAAAAGTGAAAAATAAATAAAAATCCGGAATTTTCCAAGAACGCGGTGTCGTTTCAAAAAATGCGGTGTCGCTGCGACCCTGCGCACTTTTCCGCTACCCCGCGTACTTTAGTATCTGACAGAAAAAAAAATAAAGGGAGACATAATGATGTCAATTAAGTGTAAAGGGGATCTAAATCTTACCTTTTAAGTCCATTTCCAGCAGATTTGGGTAAATTTCTAGGAAGATTTGGGTGGAAATTGCTGGAAACTTGGCATTCAAAGAGAGGTAAGGTTTACTTAAGGTAGATTTATGGTTTATATTGACATTTTGATGTTAAATAAATTG
>CANYCX010422564.1:0-14415 GCA_948193385.1 Breynia disticha f. nivosa | reverse complement strand
TTTGGGAGTTCAGTCAATAGCCAATACCTGGTGCCCACAAAGCTAGAAGGTAAGGCACAGGATCACCAGAAACTCGCTTATCTAGCTGCAAATTCAGAGACCATGGTTAGAAATAAATTTTGCGGATTACTGCATTAAAATGATAGACTAGATGAAAAAACTTACCCCTTCCAGAAGTACGTGACTGTCAGGAATTTCATACCTGCACAAGGCAACTAAACCATTCAATGTGAACATATTCCTCTCTATCGTCACCAAATTCTCGCATTCAAATTCTTTGAAGGAAAAAAAAAGAAGGTTTACTCACACTTGATGTTCTGTTCTTAGACGAGTAACATGCTTCTGTTTGCGTGCTGGGATTGAAGCTGCTTCTACAGATATAGGAACAATAGCTCTTGACATGTTATTATCATCACAATCGGGGAACTTGTCCAAAAAGCTCTGCACATTGGCAGTGAAATGTCCATTGCTAAGTTTGACGGTGGGGATCTCTTCATCATCACAATCAACAACCTCATCTTTAAATAAATCTTCAATATCTTGTTCAACTAATGGGGGTGGGGGTGATTCTGGCTCTTCAATAATAGGTTGACAAAAATTGCTCGTGGAGTCAGATGAGATTGTTTTATCCTCAATAAGCGACACTGATGCTGACTCGGCAAGTGCAACATTCTGTCTCTGCATATCATGACGTCCAACAACTAAGCAATTAACTTCTGATCTTCCTGTATTTTCATTGGATGGCCCTGGTAAGCAAAAATTTGCGCTGCCAGAAATTTTAAACTTAGTTAACAAGACAAGAATGGAAAGGTTACAAGAAATATTTCCAAGATATCAAGTATGAACTTATCAGTAAGGATATCAAAATGAAAATCGATTCACAAGAAGTAGAGCAATTCTCAACAGGCTTCTTATTTTAATTGTCCAAGAGTAAACATATACATATGAGAAAATCAACACATGTTCATATATTTGGACATTCTTGTGTAATTGCGGACGTGCTGTTGTACAGGTTTGATTATTCTATCAATTGAAAAACACTAGCAAATAAAAGCAAAGAAAAAACCTTGCATAGGCACTGGCAAAGTGTCTGCACTCTGCCCTCATTGGACAAGCATTACAGTTTGGATTTCTCTTTGTGCAGAAAACCTTTCCAAAGGTTATCATGTGGTAGTGAAGCTCATACCTGCATTAAGGAATATCAGATATTAGTAAGAGAGCTCTCATGTGGTATTAAAATTAGTATTAAATGACACATCTTTCATGTCAAGCATTTCATATTACAAGTTTCGTTGCCCAAGTCTGCGAATTCGAGGCCAGAGATACTTTTGAATATCATCCATAGGAGGGTAACTGCAAGAAAAACAAATGTTACAGATTTTTCTCACAAGATAACGTTTCACAATACTTCTTATACAAATTGATCCTTACTCTGATAGAAGGTGGAGCTCGAGGTTCCCTGGAAGAGTTTTCAGTGGCACCCATCCTAGACGCACTGCCATTCGACCAACATTCGTGTCAACCTGATTAAAGAA
The DNA here is from genome assembly GCA_948193385.1 of Breynia disticha f. nivosa. Classification (NCBI taxonomy): domain Eukaryota; kingdom Viridiplantae; phylum Streptophyta; class Magnoliopsida; order Malpighiales; family Phyllanthaceae; genus Breynia; species Breynia disticha. Next base: position 12,880 of record CANYCX010422564.1, on the reverse strand, counting down.
AAAACACCAAATTGCTGAATCGTTTGGCGGAACTTATGAATAGATTCATCATCATTATATGTAGTTTTGTAACTTACTGGAAATGCAATATGCTGTAGAGCCAAAAGGCGTATGCATTCGGTGCTTTTCAAACCAACACCATTTATCTCGAGTAGATACTCCCTGAAAGCAGAAAATGTTCTCGTCACATGAGCTTTGTCTGGTACATACAAATTTCCTAATGACATGAACGTTTATTGTAAATTGACAGGACAGTATTCTAGCTTACTTCACAATATGAGGAGGAGCATATCGTAACCATTCCAGGTCAATGCCATTGTGCAATTCACGTGTTCTGTTTAGAAATTCCTGCAAAACTCAAAAGTTAAACTATTATCCAGAAAGCTTCAAAGCTCTTCATTTTTTTTCCCCTATGTGGAAGAAAAGAAATATTATTGAGAATTTTCACCTGGATTTTTCCAGCAAGTATAGTATGTTGTCCACGACATTTTATTGTTGAAGCGACTTGATCAAGTTCAGCAGTTCTAACGGCCTCCCAATCAACAGAGTCACTCTGATCATTGGTTCTTGGTCTCTCGTACATTCTTCTTAAACTTTCCCAGTCATATTTTTTTTCATTTGTTCTCTTGACTCCTTTTTTCTTCCCTGTAGGAGTAATTTTTCCTTCTCCATTTTCTGGTTGCGTTGTGCCTATATAAAGAACATGCTTATCTGTAGATAGATGTTTCTTATCAACATTGCAAGCATTGCTAATAGTTGTAGATTCTTCAATCATTGCAGAATTATTCTCTTTTTCTCTATCAGATGAGAAAAGAGAGAGCTTGGAAAATTTTTCAATACATATATCAATTGGATTCTCTAGTTTATTCTCCAACTCAAGATTCAGTTCTGCTTCTGGCATAGTCACATAATATTGACTACCATGGATATGCATGTTCTTCAGGTTTTCATCAAGTTCTCCTTCATTAGATGTTGACTGAACAGGATATTTTGCAGCAAGAGACATGTATGCAGAGCTGTCAATAACAGAAAATTGCCTCAACTTATTAGCTTTCTCGTGGTAAGATTACTGAGAAAAAAATGAAGAAACTTCACCTTACCTCGATAGAGTGTCGGAGACGTTTTGAGTTAAGAAAACTCCTACTACTGAGTCCACCACTGAACCTTTCCATTCTTTAAATCTTCTATCCCCTGTGAAATGAATAATTTTAGTGCTGCTGTTCATGGATTTCATTTTTCAACAATGGTTCATAAAGATTTGCAGGTCAATTTTCTTGCTGTCTAGTCAAGAAACAAAATTATTCGTAGTAATGAAATTACCGAGAACTAAATGCATTTTGGAAGTAAATGATTCTATCCTTCCTTGGAACACATTGATTTCTTCTTGCATTTTTGGATCCTCATTGTATTCTTTTTCTGAACCCAAACCATTATCAATCCTCTCTGTTAGTGCCCACATTCTCAAATCTTCCTCATCTAGATTGACCTTTGGTAGGTATTTTTTTTCCTGAGTTACAGGAACTATTGCTCCATCATGACTGATTTGTGACAATTTTTTTCTGCTGCCCTTGTAACGAACTAATGCACTCTTTTCATTAATCTTCATCGGAGTCGCAGGGACTATTGCTCCATCATGACTGATTTGTGACAATTTTTTCCTGCTGCCCTTGCAAGGAACTATTGCACTCTTTTCATTAATCTTCATCGGAGTCTTCGGTACATGCCATATTTCATGCTGACCTGTATGTACAAAATTTCATTTTTATTATTTTATAAATTTGGATTTAGTAGAGAATGCACTTGCAATGAAGCAACCAAGACCAACATAACGAAATCGTGAATTGACAAAAAAAAGGCGTAGTATAAGAAGTGGTTATTGATGAACTAGTAAAGTAGTTTTATGATCAATGTGATTATATCTGCCACAAAGCGGGAAAAAGACCTCATTTGTAACATTCAAGAAATCAAAAAATACCTGTTGATTTACAGATGAGCTCGGAGTTTTCTGGTACTGGAGTCGATTCCAATGCTAAGGAGGGGTCAAGGGATGATTGCAAAATGACCTGCGAACATTCTTGTCCCATCATATTTGTTTCATACTTCCAAGACGCAGGAGCAGGACTCAGCCCCAACTGCAAGCAATATTCTGCAGAATTTATTTCTATATTTCCTTCGTTAACTTCGCAAATTGTTTTTGGTCTATCTTCCCTAGCCACTGCTCTGCCAAGGAGATCCATTACTTCTTTGGTTTCTTCATTAATTCCACAAATTGTTTCTGGTCTATCTTCACTATTTACTGCTCTGCCAAAGAAATCCATTACCTCTCTGTTTTCTTCCTTAATTCTGCAGATATTTTCAGCTGTCTCTTCAGTTGCTACTGTAAAGCCAAGAAAATCCACCGATCCAAAGCCGAAAGTAACTTTATTTGCATCTTCAGATGTATCTTGTCCTGTCGTTTCTTCATGAAAAAGTTGATGCAGATAGGGTAAAAAATCCTGCATTTCACCATTTAGTGTTTGCTCCATTGGATCAATCAAAGACTCCTTGCTCCATAAATAGTCAAAATCGAAATCAATTTTTTGCAATGATTGACGAACACCGACATCTATCATTTGGTCACAATTTGAAATTTGAGAACAATCGGCTACTTCTGGTTTCAACTGAGTAGGTTCAGCTCCAACATTTAACATTGTCTTTCTCTCTAGAATCACAGCAGGAAAAGAAGCCAACTGAACCTTTTGAGTAGATTGGTTAGACCTCTTCTTTGTTACACATTCAAAGGAATATAATTCTGGCTTCATCTCAGTTTTCTCAACTCCAACACTTAACATTTGATCACTTTCTGGCATCAATGCACATGAAGCCAACTGAACCTTTTGAGTAGGTCGGTTAGACTTCTTCTTTGTTCCCCATTTAAGGGAATCTAATTCTGGCTTCAACTCAGTTTGCTCAACTCCAACACTAAACATTTGATCACCTTCTGGCATCAATGCACATGGAGCCAACTTAGCCTTTCTCGGCCGGTCAGACCTCTTCTTTGTTACACGTCTAAAAGGGTGTAAACCAAAAAAACAATGCAATTTCCTCCTCCTCTTCATTCTTCTTTTTTTCCTGTATTCAAATGGAAAATGGACAATTCCTTCATAATTGTTCAAAGGATCTACTTTCAAGTTTCTTTGACAACTTCGCAAATTATAACGGCAATCAGTGCTGTTTGTTACGGTGCTAGACACTGTAGAAGCACTCGTCATAGCAGAACACTGGTTAAGATTCTTATCCATGATCATAGCATTGATACCATCACCTCCTGCAAATTCTGCACCTTCTTTTTCACTGTATTCAATTGAGACACTATCAATTTCTTTTCCACTGACGTAAGGAACAATGCTGAAGTCCTTTTCAAGATCCTTCAAATCGAATTGGCAACCATTGCTGTCTGTTATACTACTAGACTTAGCAGAACTTGCAGGAGATGAACTCACATTACTAGAACAATGGTTCTTATTCTCATCCATGAGCACACCATTCTTCTGTGTATTATCTCCTTCACTTTGTTTACCATTATTTTCTTTCTCCACGGATCTGACTTTTCGAACATACTTCCTCTTCTGACTTGTTTCTGATGGATTCTTGGCAGGAACAGTTTTCGGATGAACAGATTTCGGTTTTCTTTGTGGGGTTTTCGTAGATTTCGGTTTTTGCTGTGGGCTTTTCGTAGTTCTGCCATCAAATGCCACTTTAGGCCTGACCTTCTTGATCTTTGCTCGCTTGGGAGGTGTATTCTTCTCCAAAGAATTGCCTCTTCTTTTCTTGACATTATGCATCCCAACCGGACTTGATTCAGCAGCAAACTTACTCTCAGTCGGAGTATTGCATCCACCATTCTGATGCTTTTCCTTCTTTTCTTGATCATCTGCATTCAAATTCAAGAAACAAATGATTAAAATAGATATATTTCAATTCTACATTCAAATTAGTCTTTCTATTGTGTCTTCCATTAACTTTGACAGCCTAATTCAATCAAAATTTCGCTGTAACTGAAAATTCAAATATAGAACCATAGGAGTTCCCACGAAAAATTGATGAAAATGAATGTCTCCCAAATTAGAAAACGCAATTTTTTTTTCTTTTTCTACGGAATAGTTGATTAGACACTTGTATTCGGCAATAATAAAGTTGATTAGAACCTTGTATTTAGGCTTCAGACATTTTCCAGAGATATGAATTCACTTACCAAGAGAACCCCAAGTTTGTGAGCCATTCAAATCCTTCCTTTCTTCCTCAAGCAAAACTTGATTGTTTTGGGTTGTGGCAAAAGCACTCTGTTTCTTAACATCCCATACTGTGGACTGGTCAGCTATGGCGTCAAACTCTTCATATTTTTCCTTCTTGTCGTGGTTATCTGCATTCAAATCATTCCTTTCTTCCTCGAGCAAAACTTCATTGTTTAGGGTTGTAGCAAAAGCAATCTGTTTCTCGACGTCACTTACTGTACACTGGTCAGCTACGGACTCAAACTCGTGTCTTTCCTTATTGTCTTCGTTATCTGCATTTAAATGATCATGCTCATATCACTCATTACGTACGCCATTATTCTAAATTTCATGTTTTTAAATTGAATAAAATTCCACAGTTAAAAAATATTGTTTCAAAAAAAATAAAATTAATCAGAGAGATTAAAAATTACAAAAAAATTCAAAATAAATTATGTTTTTAAACAGAAAACATTAAAACTTTCCAATGTTCTGATTTCTTCAATAACTAAAAACCCTAATGAGCACATTTTTCAAGAAAACAGATTTCAATTAAACAGTGACAAATTCCTGAATTCAATAAAGCAAAAAGAATCTAATTGCTTTAACAAAATTCACCAACCAAAAGTTTGTAAGCCATGAAATTCCTCTTTGAATAATACTTCCTTATTTCCATCTCCTACCAAAACCCTTTCTTTCTCAGCCTCACCACTATCAACATTATCAGTTGCTGCACTCTCTGATGGCGCGATAACACTATTACTAGCCCATTCAGAGTCAATATTTTTCGGAACTTCTTCATCGCAACTGGAATTAACAGCCGACTGTTGGTGAAGCGTAGCAGAATGGTGATGATCACCCGAAAACCTTCCAAGAAGGCTGAGTGGGGAAGCTGAGTAGGGTGGAGTCGGTGGTAGCCAGCATAATTGCCTCTCACCATTACTATTCAACGTCCAAACCACATTCTTCTGTCTTCTTTTGTATACGTAGATATTATCCGCCATGTTTCGCTACGTAATCCTGATCAACATTAAAACCAACTTGATGAATATGAATAGTTTCATAATTCAAATTACTTGACATGAAAGAAACCACCTGAATTGAAAGCTACGATGATGATGATGATGGTGGTGGTGGTCAACATAGCATGTTGACAAGTTTAGGGTAGTCGTTGAGTGCCGCAATACTAGTGTTGAAAGCTACGCTAGTTTTGCTCTCAAAGTCGCTATTAGAATTTGGTCAAATTCAACCATAGATGTTTTAAAGGGTTAAAACACTGTTTTCAAAATTATAGTTTATTTAGGATTGCTGTTGGAATTTTTTTTTTAAATTTGTGTTAGAAAAATCAAATCACTGTTTATTAACGAAAGAAAAAATTAAGTTAACAATAAAAATATTTTTAAAATTATGATAAAATATTATTTAAAATTGTTTGAATGCTGAATTTAAAAATTAGAAATAAAATACTAAAATAGATTTTTGAAATTTTTTATACAATATATTTTTTTTTATTTTATAATTAATAATTAATATTTTAAATTAAAAAAATTTTGTCATAAAAAGTATGTTAAATATATTAGACTTTATAAAAATTAAATTAGAATAAAAAATTATTTTTTTAAGAAAATGAAGAATTATGTTTAAAAATGAAAACTATTTTTTAATAAAGTATCAAATAAAAAATAGCTTTTAAAAAAATTAGTAAAAACAGCTTTTTGATATTATTAAACACTTAAAACTGCTCTTGGAAGTTAAGAGTTGTAGTTTTCCAAACAATAATACCAAACATAATCATAGTTTGCATAAGTTGAAATTAAAATTATGTAATAGTATAAGAATAAAATTTTGGTTTGAGGGAGTGTCTGTTTTACAAAAAAAATAAAATAAATAATATAAACAAATAAAAAGAAATATAGATACAAAAACATTGAAAAAATTACAAGTTAGTGCACTTTGAGTTTATGTATCGTGAAAATGTCATAAAGAATTTTAATTATACAAATAGTCAACATAACAATTTAAATTGTGGTAATAACTAGTTTTTAATTTAAAACCAATTTGAATGTAAATCACGTGACATATTTAATGTATTTCTTTCTATGACTGAACATCTTTCGTTTCGCAAACCACCACTCACTTCAATTGAAAAATCATTTAAAACTCACAAAATGTTTATTGTCTATGAATTTGCGTGAACTTTTTTTTATTGTTGAGCAAATGAAAAAACTGATTTTATTAATTTGTACGTTGTTTCAATATATTTTTTCGAATATTCATTTTAACTTTAGTTTCAATAAGTTCATATATGTTCATGTAAATTAGTTGACATTTATAAATTTTAGCTCACTTACGTTTACATATGTAAGTTCAGTTTGTTACTTTAGAATTATTAGCTTACATATTTTAGTTCACATACGTTCACATATGTTAATTTACAAGATATCTATGGAGACTTTGTTTACAAAAGTTCACATATCAACTCTTAAAAGAAAAATGAATCAAGAAGTTCACAGAGGTCCACGAAAAAAATATCATTATAATCCAAATGACAATCCCTACATATGAAACATGATTACAGAACCAAATAATCCTAAAATGCCTTCATGATTAACAACAATTTCTTTTCTCATCAATCAAGTCGTTTTTTGCTTTCATAATTCAGATTTTGGTTCATTTTACTATACTTCAAGGTTCTTTTCTTTTCTTTTTTTTTGGCTTTCTTCCATATCATTTCAAATTTTCTTCTTCAATTATTTCAGCATACTCCTTCTCATAAACATCATTTGGCTCTTTAACTACCAATACTATGTGAACACTATAAAAAAAATCACACATGTTTCATCAAAAAAATATGATTAGTGTAAAATATTTATAATTGTTCACATTAAAACATGATCAACATTGAACAAATATTGTACTAGAATTCCTAACAAAAAATTCAAAGAAGCTCACATAAGTTCATTTGTGTTATATAAGCTCATTTTAAGCAACTTATCAAAACAAAAACTTTTATTTAAATGCTATAAAAAGTTCACATAAGTTCACTTTATAAATAATGATAAAAAAAAATTCACTTACAACACAAAATAAAATATGTGGAAGCTGTAGTTAGTTTGAAAACACAATTCAAACTCAAATGCACATATATATATATATATATATATACACACATAATATGTACAATACATGTACAAAATCAGATCAAAATACAAAAATGATCTTCAGAGCCCTGACCTCGGATAGTGTAGAGTCCAAATAACCTCTAAAAGGGGGGAAGGAATTGAATAGAGGTTATGCAAATGACTGGGTTTTCCAATTTTTTGCAAGTATAAGATATGAGAAGATGAGAAGAAAATAGGGACACAAAATTTAGAGTGGTTCGATGAGCAACACCTACTCTACTACCTAAGCTTTTACTTAGGATTTTTAATAATCCACTATGTTTTCTTGTTACACTTGATTTACGGCTCAAGCTACCTTACAAGCAATCTGATTTCTAGCTCAAATCATACCTCAAATGCTACACTAGCTCAAACTTGAAGACTCTTCTAGATGAGGCACAAAGAACACAAGTAAAAATGAGAGCAAGAGCTTGAGAGACAAAGATGAATTCTTTAGAATGTTTGTATTAACTTCTCTACTCTGTCCTTGCTTCTATTTATATGTCCTCTTGTGTTTTTGTCCGTTGGTCTTTGTTGTGGTTCACTTTAAGTTACTTTTTCCAAGTCAACTCCTGTCCACTGCCAGCTTCACCAGATTGGTAAATACTGTACTAAAGTATTTTGACCTTCTAGTCGACTGGTTTACATTCCAGCTGAGTGCTTTTCATTCTAGTAGCTTTCAGCCTTCCTGAGCATCGACCTCCAGTTGACTGGGCTGGTCACCAACCGACTGGTCTGCCTTGCAGTACACATTAGTCGACTAAAATGCACATAAGTCGACTTACCTGCTGCTGAATTCAAATTTCAAATCTTTTAAAAAGTGAATCTTGATCTGTGATGTCACTCTGAAGATTTGTTCCCCTGTTTTGGCGGTAGAAGTCAGAACCAGTCGATTGTTATTCCACCCAGTTGACTGGTTTGGGGATGTGGTCCCCAAAATAACAGTTGCTAGCCTCTTTGTTGTTTCTCAACTACACCACTCAACTGGTCTTCACACAGGTCGACTGGCACTACGCAAAACCTTCTTACTTGAGTGCTTTCCACTCCACTCAAGTCTTGACTTACTTAGCCATTGTTACCAACCCTTAAGCACTTAATTTCCAATCTCCAACCTACATAATATGTTTATTAAGTTCATAAAGTTTTTAGTCATATCAAAACTTAGAGCGAATTTACATTCTTAACCACTATTAGTCCAACAATCTCCCTTTTTTTGATTATGATAAAACTTTAGTGAATTTGATAAAAATAGTTTTAAGACCAAGAAATAAATATGTGATCAAGGTTACCCTTGTCAAGTGGTTAGCCAACAAGAAAAAATTTCCTCCCCCTTAGTCTCAACCTCACAAGTGAGTTAACCATTTCACTTATTACCAAAGACCATAATCATCAACTTTTCAATTTTACCATTAAACTCATCAATCAAGATCAAATCAACATAATCCATATATTCATCACCAACATTCAAATCAAAAAATCAAAATATATCAAATTTGCAAAGTTAAGAACCAACAATCAACACCATTCAAATAAGCTTATCAAACAATAAGTTCACATAATACTTACTCTCTCTCCCCCTTTTTGTCATAATCAAATCATCAAGTGAAGAACATACCATTAAGAATAAATGTGAATAAACATCCAACCACATAGATTATAAATCCATTACAACCTAAATAAGTAATCCAAACAACACAAATATCCAAGTACATAAATCATTCAAACATAAGTTCATACCTAGATCCTAAAAATTCAAACATCAACATTAAGGATAAATTCATATGAAGATCATGACAAAATGTGGGTCGGTGCGGTGCCAAGCAACACTAAAATCAAGCAACATCATCGGTGCGGCAAGTGAGCTTATCCCAAATCTTCTCAACTACCGAAGACACCTTATCGATCAATCTACCCATTGCACTTATCTCCTCCCTTAGCTCCGTGCGCATAGTCCCCATTTCTTGGTGAACCTCACCAAGTTCCCTCCTAAGGGCTGCCATCTCTTGATAACCAACGTGACTACGCCTAGCCGAGCTCCCTCTAGTTGTAGCATCATCAAAGTTTTCCCCCTCTTTGACTGGAGTCAAGCGAAAATGATTAGCATGGGGTGCATGCATCCATCCTCTTTCAACCGTCTTCACCATCCTTATAGTTTTAAGATTCATTGTAGTGACCCTCCAATTGTGCGGATATGGAACAAAAGCTTCTCCTTCAAGATCCATGCAATTTTTCATAAGAATCTTGGTGATTATAGCGGCAAAAGGCATTCCTTTAGGCTTGGAAGAATGCTGGTAAAGCTCGGCATGGAGGAGTTGGCGCTTGTATTTCATCATCCTCAACATTAGGTGTGGGAAGTTGATTTCTCAACCTTCCTCAAGGTGCCAAATGATCTCCACATCTAAGTTGGTGATATGGTTGTTGCTAGCCTTTTTAGGGAAAATATTTCGATTGATTGCATATTGAAGCAACCGATAAGGGACCGGCATATCCATCGCCTCTAATAGTTAGTCATTAGGAACCACCATGAGTTGCCTAAGCCTACGGAAACCATCCTTTAGATTGAACGTCCTTTCTTGCTCTGGTTCAGGTTCATCATCCGATTCATCTGGGTTTCTATTCCAATTCATGTTCTTGTCATCAGTAGAACATGTATGCCTAACTCCACCTTTTTTATCCCAAACTAATGACATAAATTGTCCTCCATTACTGTGATCCCCTTTCCTTTTACTCGAGTAGCAAGAACTGTCCCTCTATTTTGGTCACCACCAATTGTAATATGTATGTTGGCATAAAATTCTCTAACCAAATCTTCATAAATATCATCCTCATAACCAACCACATTAAATATTCCTTTAGCTCTAAAATCCTCAAATAATTCAGCATAAGGAGACTTTAACAAGTTAATCCAGTGGAATTTCATTGAAGGTATAAGAATCTCAGGGGTGAGTACCTTAGTGTAGAGATCCTGACCGGTTTGAGTGAACCTCAGAAGAACTCTCTCACGTTCCCTAGACGCTCCACCTTGGGAAGATGAACCACGCATCCTAGAGGGTTCGGGGCGTGATTTCTTACTTGGATTTTCTTGCTAAGGTTGCTTTTCTGGTTCCTTATGAGCTTTAGCTTTAGTCCTTGCCATTTGTGAAAGTTTGAAAGAGTTAGGTTTTCTAGAGGAATGTGATGATTTGGGTTAGGTTTTCTAGAGGAATGTGATGATTTGGGTAGGTTTGGAGATGTTTTGATTGGGATTTTGATGAAAAGGTAGTGTTTGGATGATGGGTAAGTGGATTTTAAGATCAATTTTGGTGTTGGTTGATGGTTTTGGTCGATTGATGAGAGGACAGGTCGAGCGTAGAAAGGTTTGGTTTTTAGAAAAGTGATAAAAATGAGGGTTTGTGAAGGCTTTAAGGTTATGAGCGTGTTGTTAGTCGGTTGGTATATGCATCAGTCGACTGGTTGTCAAGGGTTATCCAGGTACACTCGTCTGCTAGTCGACTGGTATAAAATGCTAGTCGACTGGTTTGTGGCAAAAATCTAATCCGAGGCTTCTATTTTGTATGCCACTCGACTGATGGTTTTACTAGTAGACTAGAATAAAGTGAAATCTTGTCCTGAGGCTACTAACTTGTTTGCCACTCTACTGATCTCCTTATAAGTCGATTGATGTGCCTTGCGCTGATTGTCCAAAATTTTCTCTCCTTCTAGTCGACTAATGTCCTCAACTAGTCGACTGGTCTTTGTGTAAGTCGACCTATTTCCTGGAAAATCACTTTTTAGTCGACTGGTGATATTACAAGTCGACTGGATACCTTGGAAATTCACTCTACTTGACTAGTGTCCAACCTAGTCGACCGGTGTTCACTTCATAACTTTTTTGACTTGCAGACTGCTCAATTTACTCGACTAACTTCTAGTCAAGTCGACCTATAAACCCTCCAGTAGTCTTTTGTCTTTCCTTTCACTATTTTCTTCCTTGCCAAACTTGGTTGCTTAAGTGAGGCTTGCACCAATTGACCACTTTGCTGTATTTAGTGTTTATGAATGCATAATATGATGAAAAAATAACATTTAAAGCAATCATACCAACACATTATATAGAATTCAAATCACACATGCCAATTCTCATTTTAATTTCATTAAATGTATCTTCTTTCAATGGTTTCGTAAGAATGTCAACCAATTGATCATTAGTAGGTACAAATCAAATGCATCACAACTAGGATACCAAAGTCCATGATCAATAGTATTAGTTAGATATCTAAAAATACGTTTGCAAGCAACCAAATGAGATACCTTAGGACATGATTGGAATCTAGCACATAAACATGTAGCAAACATTATTTTTGATCTAGAGGCGGTTAAATATAAAAGAGAAACGATCATACCTCTATATACCTTTTGATTTACATCTTCTTCATCTTTATTTTTCTCTAATTTTAAATTTGTGGTCGTGGGAATCTTAGCATGTTTGCATCCTTCCATTTTGAACTTCTTGAGTAGTTCCTTTGTGTACTTACTTTGATGAATGAAGATTCCTTTGTCAAGTTGCTTGATTTGAAGACCAAGAAAGAACTTCAATTCTCCCATCATCCTCATTTCAAATTCACCTTGTATAAGTTTACTAAACTCATTGCACAAAGATTGATTAGTAGCACCAAATACTATATCATCAACATATATTTGGCAAATAATCATATCTTTTCTTACTCTTTCAATAAATAAGGTATTATCTACCTTGCCTTTAACATAATCATTTTGAGTAAGAAAGCTACTTAACCTCTCATAACATGCCCTTGGTGTTTGTTTGAGTCCATACAAGGCTTTGTTGAGCTTGTATACATATTTCGAATGATCCACATCTTTAAAGCCAGGAGGTTGATTTACATAGACTTCTTCTTGAATATAACCATTCAAGAATGCACTCTTCACATCCATTTGATGAAGCTTGATTTTCTTATGTGAAGCAAATGCACACAAAAGTTTAATTGCCTCCAATCTAGCAACCAGAGCAAATATTTCCTCATAATCAAGTCCTTCCTCTTGGTAGAATCCTTGAGCTACCAATCTAGACTTGTTCTTCACCGATTCTCTATGTTCATCCCTCTTTATCTTATTCATCCATTTCTGTGACACCCAAATTCAACCATCACCTCATGTTGTCATAAGAATTCTTTTAAGATAATAGTTAAATTCAGATATCATATTGTTTGATTATAGTATAAATAATAATGTTATTTAAAAAAAATAAACTGTACATGCATTGATGAGAAAAACCACTTTACAATGTTTCGAGAAGAATTGTTCAAACTACATTCAAGTTACAAAATATTTTGCTTATGAGAGAATAGGAAATCAAGAAACTTCCATATTCAATCTAACCATACATAATGAAATACATCCTATCTCAAAACATAGCAAAACACTGTGCACAGCCCACCTTGATTTCTTCGATCTTTGAAGTCTGAGTCG
>CANYCX010422526.1:0-20829 GCA_948193385.1 Breynia disticha f. nivosa | reverse complement strand
AATTAAACTAAAAAATTTATTTTCCATGAGTTGTCTTAAAATAATGCAAAAAATTATCTAATAAACACAGATATAAGAAATATAAATAAAGAACAAGTAATTTTTTATAGACTTTTTCCAATTCTAAAAAAAACTCTAGGTGGAGGTTTGAAATTATTTTTTAAAAAAACAAGCATCAATTGGACGTATTCTTAATTGTGTCAGCCATTTTTTCTATTAAATATCATTATTTATAATATAAATATTACAAAAATTGAATGAGTTTCTAATTGTGTAGTCATTAATCGTATATCAGATCAGAAATTGACAACGCTATCTTACATGTCATTGTCGGATAATTTTCTGTAATTCATACCTGAAGATTGTGTGGAGGAACTGGCATTGTTGATTGGTTGTTGTCTGGTGCCTTGCGTTCAACGTCATCCAACACATTCTCTGCAGAATATTGAGGAATTATTCAACATGCACCATCACCATACCAAATAAGAGTCCAGCAAAGAAGAAGATGGAAGAGAAGAGAATAGTAATACCATCATAAGGAGCACCACAGCGCAAGCACACTCTACGCCCTTCCTTGATCTCATACTCGAAGCAAGACTTACACATGGGATAGTTACATTCATGGCAAGCCACAAACAACTCCCCATTGGCATTCAACCCCACTTGCTCACCACAAGTGTGACACACAGGAGCTCCAGATTCCATCATTTCTGGAACTTGTCAAAGTTCTACTTCTTCTGTCTTGGTTTTGGTGTAGATTTTATACAAGTAAAGCTGAATAAGCAAAGGAATGTGAGAAGGATGGTGCAGTATTGTAATGGTGGTTGAGGCAGGTGGTTGGTGGGGTCTAGAAGTTGAGTTGTTGGTGTCAGATGCGGTGTTGCAGGGAGTGAGAGAGATGAGAAGCAATGTCCATTTCGAAGGGTGGCAGAGGAAAGAAAATGAGTTAGAATTTTTGCGGGGTTTTGAAGAAAAGTTTCAGTTGTGGAAGCTACATCTTCAACCAACAATCTTTACATACAATACAATACACCACCTCTCTCTTGTTGGTCTGGGGCTAAGGCCTACTGGTGCTTCTTTCTCAACAAGTTTAGTATTCTCGTTTCCTTTTAAACACAAGCAACGAGAGTTGCATATGCACACCGCTCAATTTTTAAAGAGACATTTGTAGAGCTAAAACGAGGAGCCATGTTCATTCATTCACAACATTTTTCAATCATCAGCTCTTCCTTTGATCAACTCAACCAGTTCTTAAGTTATTGTACTTTATTTTGACTTGTAAAGACATCAAGATTCGCTAAATTATGAATGAACTTAATTTTCACATAATGACGCTCATCAAGAAGTGTATAATAACTGAAAAACAAAGACGAAAGCACCAAATAAGCACAAAAAAGAACACTAGACGTAGTATTCATTAACAAACCATTTCATAAGTCTGTTTCACTTGATGAACTGCACCGAGACAATGTTAACGATCCAACTATTCGCTCAAACAATGAAGAAGCAACATATCACAATGTTTAGGAGACTCATTGACAGTCTATTATAACCCACAAAAAAAGTATCCCATTACAGAACATGCATTATGATGCATTGGCCCTAAATTCCAAGTTCGTGTTCAAATATCTGCTGCCAGAAAGTTGCCGGACAGTGAAACCTGCAAAATTGAAGAAAAAGGAAACCTTCATGTTATTGAACAGACTGTTGAGAGGGGTCACAACGACTGAATCTGATGTTAAAGTACCTTCTCTCCCAGTTTAAATGGCGGAAGACCCTTGTAAGGACATGTACCGCAGCGAAAAGCATCACCGAGACCACACTGCAAAAAGTAAAACAAGATATCAGGGAATTGTGAAAAAAATACTGCAATTAAAAACGCAAACCTAACGTAAAAAACATGATATCGACAACTAAATCTACATGCTTTCAAAGAAAATGAGGAGGGTTTTGTTGTAAATAGAAGTTAAGTGACGAGGGAATAGGTTTATGCCATCTGTTATGCTAACAAGTGTAGGTGCATGTGGCTATCTATTAAACATACATTGCCGCATGCGGACTGAGGATTATTTATTTGATCCATTGAGAGCCCTATCTTCACTTTCTCCTCCTCTTCAGCTCTTCCACAAGTGCAATTTTTGCAAGCTTTTCTTGTAGCTCCAACTTCACAATCACCAACTAAAGCAAAAAAGAACGGTTAAGTTATAGCTTGAAAGACTTGAAAAACTTCCATGAACCAATAGTTCCTAGCACCCATCTTACCAGGGGGCAGCTGAGGTTTCTTCAGATCCTCTTCCGTCAAGAGGCTATCTTCATCAATCAGATCAGAGTCATCATCAATTTGAACCTTCACCGAACTTTTAACAGTTTTTTTTAAAGCAAATGAAGACCCAATTTTCCAGGAAGGCTTCTTGGCTTTGACCTAGAGATGAATATGCAGGTATCAACACATTGTACCAAATGAAAGCAGAAAGAACAAACCAAAAAAACGAATTGATACAGAAATGTCCTAAGTTTAATCTCATACCAGTGATTAACATGAATGTTTTTGTTAACACATCATACTTATCTCACTTTTAACAATGTCAAAAAAATCCTTGTTGGATAGATGAAGAAATGTATACGATGATGCAATCAACTAAGCAACAAGTTGTCCTGGCTACAGAAAACTTACCCCAGATAATCCAACTGTTTTAAGTTGAAGAACTTCCATCTCTGAAAATCCTGCCAACAACAACTTCCGCTCCAAAGAAGATTTTTCCTACCAACACAACAAAGTGAGATTGATAGATTCCAATTAATAAATAATTAGTATTAATATTTACTATTAGTAGAATTAGTTAAGATTGTATTAGAGTTAATGAGGTGGCAAGTTTTGTTATTAATTGGGTTGTTGAGTCTTATCTATAGGAGGCATTGGGAAGAAAGAAACAGGGAATTATTGTCATTTGGTTTGTTTTCGGCTCTTTGAACTTGGGAGAGTGGATAGCCTCTCGAATTGCTATCTAGAAGCGAGTGGTAGCCTTTCGAATGCTACTAATAGTTCTCTGTTCTCTTTGTAACCTTTGTCCCCTATCTTTGTTCATGAATTGAGTCATTCAATAATACAATTAATCAGCATTTTCATATTTTCGTATCTACTTTACTGTAATTTGGCTTGGGTTTCTATCAGAGATATGCCAATACAAACGAACTCTCAGAATTTGGAAAAAACATTATTCATACCTTGTCAGCACTGTCCATAACAGATTGCTGAGCAAAGTAAACCAAGACAATTCCTCCTGGCTTCAAAACTCTTGAAATTTCCTGAAACAAATCTGGAGTTTCATCTGACCTACATATGAAAATGGCATTGTCGATTGTTGATGATTCCAATGGTAGGCTACCTGTTATAGTCAGAAAAAAGTAATTATCACATTGACGAAGCTACAAAGAAGCATAAGCATTGCACAGCATCCCACAAGAACTAGAAAACTTATCAAGCACGAGTGACTTATTTTTTTCCTAAATGAACCACTAGACACCGAAACAAGCATTGATTATTTACAAAACAGGTTTTACCACATGCTAATCCTTGTTGCATTTGAAGCTATTATATACAAACATTATCCTATACATGAAAATGGGATGGAAAAATGTTCAACAGATCAGCCAAAACTACATATATCAAAACAGTATAAAATCATTCAAGGAACACACTGCACAAAACAAATGCCAATACGTTGGGACAAAACAGAGCTCAATAAAAACATCAACTACACCAAACCGTAAAATCAGAATAAAAATACTTACTTAGTGAAGATGCCTGCGTGATAATTTGAGTATCAAACTGTTCAACACCAAGCTCTCTAATGACATTTTCAACTGTGCTTAAAGAAAGAATTGCATCATCTGCAAGTGCTAAAACAGAATTCTTCCCCTTCGATGTATCCTACAATATACCACAAAAAAAAATACTTAAAATCTCCAGGCTTCAACATCAAACAATGCCATAAAACCACATTTCATACACCACACCTACCAACGATTACACAACAAGCAGACATTTCTCACAATCACAAACACCGAATTCAACAAAAACCATGCAAAAATGACAATCAAAGAAAATCGAGATTCAAGAATAATATAAAGCTAATACTAATACAAACTAACGCATATAATTAACTAAACTAACAACTTGAAACAAAGAAATAACATTAAAGCAAACAAAAACCTCCTAAAAAAACAACTTTCACATAATTTCAACTTAAACCCTATTGCAACAAACTTATTTGTCAAAATTCCTCAAAACCCACAAATAATAACAAACAAAAACGGCAAAACAGAAACGCTACACAAATTCAAAACCATGACAAGATATATATTTTCAAAAGAAAGAAATTACCATGTGTTTTCAGCTTGTCAAATAACTCGAGAAATCAAGAGAGTTGCAGATGAAGATTGAAGAATGTCGAAACGAGAATGCCGTAATAGAAAGGAAGTGCTTTTGATTCGTGTGGACGGAGTGGGAATTACGAGGAAATGTTTAATAGAGGTTTTCGGATTATATAAGGAGGCGGGATCTGGTGTGACGGTGACGGAGGGAATAAGACAGACAGTGCTGAGGTGGCTGAGAAAGTTAATGAGGGAACACGTTTTGCTCACGTGTTATTGTGAGTCGGTGAGCTTGGGGTGTGTCATTGAGTTGGTAGTCGTGTGTAGGCGTGACACGTGGCATGCACTTGATGGGGAGGGGCATTCATGTCCATCAACTTTAGTATGTGTAGCACAAAACTACTAAAAATTTTACTATGGTCCTTCAATTTTTTTATTTATATCACCAAACTCTTTAATGTTAATTTTGTTTTATTATTATCCTCCAATTACTTAATTTCTCTCAATTAAAGTCTTACCTCTAATAGATTCAATATTTCTTAAAATTTAATTTATAATTTAAAATATTAAACACTTAATTTTTTTAAGTGTATTCCATAATAAAAAATCAATTAAGTAAATAAAATATTTAATTTTATAATTTAAAATTTTTAATTTAAAATATTAAGTAACTAACTCACTCATATTTTTCATTTAAAATTATATGCTAATAATTAAATATTTTTTATAATCACATTTATTTAAAATTAAGAGATAAATTTCATGTATTAGTTTTGTCTTTTTTTTTCAAATAGTTATTAATAATTATAAGTTATAAATTTAAAATTTAAAATTATTAATTTTGTTATTATTGCCACTAATAAGAATTCTACTACTTGATCATGATTTATAATTTTATTATTTAAAATTAAAAAAGAAAAATAACGCACATGCGTACTCTATTATTTTACTTTTAATTTGTAATAACACGACTTATTTTTAACTCTATACTATGCCAAAACCCTAAACAACAATATATAGATGGAATAAATAAATACGATCATTAGCTTTACTACGTGGAGAGAAGACTCCTCCAAATTTTAGTTGACGAACTTGAGATACAAGTGGAGTCAATATACAACAAAAAGCATTATGTCTGTATATTGTTAATTTGTTCGACATAGCATGCAGTTAAAGATAAGTCGTGTAATCACAAATAAAAATAAAATAATGGAGGATGCATGTGCATTAACTTTGTATTTTTGAATTTCAAAATAATAACATTATATGTCATGATTTAGCAGTATGAGTTTTATTAATAATGATAATATTGAAACTAATAATTTAGATTTTAAAATTTATAACTTATAATTATTAATAAATATTTAAAAAAAATGACAAAACCGATACATGAAATTTATTTCTTAAATTTGGATAAACATAATTATGAAAAATATTTAATTATTACCATATAATTTTTAGTAAAAAATATGGATGAGTCAGCTATTTAATTTTTGAAATTAAAAATTTTAACTTATAAAAGTAAGTATGTTATTTACTTAATTGATTAAATTTAGTAATTATTTTTTATTATGAATACTCTTACAAAAGTTAAGTGTTTAATAAGACCCATAATTTTGAAATGTGATAAATCATTTATTTTGTAAAAATAATTTTAATTTTATCTGATTAATAAAATTTAGTAAAATAACAAAAATTTCTATTAAAAATTACTGAAAAGTTTAATTATAGAAATTTTGTTTCAATAAAAATCACAAGTTTTAAATTTAAATTTCTTTCTAAAAAGTAAATTTGAGTCTTCGTGTCTTTTAAATACTCTGCAAAAGAAATCAAAATTAGATGTCTAAGGCTTTTATCCTTCGACACTACTGAGAAAAAAAAACAGAAGAGGAGCAAAGCAAATAAGCCAAGCAAAGGGTATAACAGAGTTCTAAACCAAAGCATGGAATGCAATTACACTTGACATTTTTCCTCGATTTGTTCTCTCAAATTTTATTGAACCTTTCTCTTCGCCACAGTTACAGTTGATTGTATTCAAATTTGTGCCACACTTGATCTTGAGGCATATACATTTGCGGCTTGGATCTCATATTGCATTCATGGTGATCTCAACGTGCACCAAATCTCTTATGTTCTTAGATATATCAATTTCCTTTTGCTCGAAAGGAAAATACAGCCGGTCATCCCACTCTATGGAAGCTCCATTGTCGTCCTCGTTCATTGTTGCGGAGGATTTGGAGTTATCTTTGCTGAAAATTGTTCCCATGTCCATAATCTCAGGTTCCTCGACAGGATCTTCTGTAAGTAGAAGAGAGAAGTTGGAGAAAATGCTTTCGGCTGGCTGCTCGCCACATCTTTGGACACAACACACATCAATTAGGCTCGATTGCTAATGAAATTGCAGCAGGAGTGCAAAACAAGAGAGTTACTTGGTACATTATTGAGCATAATGATCTTCTTTGCAATTTGAGAACACACATTCTGGTAAACTTGGTTTTTTTTTTGTGGTAAGTTTCGTAAATTCGATTAGGAAGGCTGAATATTGTGAAGAAGACTGCAGCTTTATTGTGAATTTTCATAGCTGAAATGTTACAGAAACCCTTGTATGCCTATCTATTCTGCAGCAACAATTGATGAACATCCACGATTAAACTACTTGATCACTCATCAGAACTGTGTACTCTTCAACTCCAGCAGTCTAGACCATCTCTTGTCAATGGAAGCCGAGTTCTGTTTACCTACGCCAACACATTGCGTTGTGCGCTCCAAATTTTCGCACTTCTCAGAACAAGTATCCTGCAGATCACATAATTTGGTGAGTTCAACAGCTAGTTGATTTCGCCTTTTCAGAAAATTATTTCGCTAACAATGGAAGCTCATTTCATACTTTCATGGATGTGGTAAGCCTGACTGTGTCTTGTACCAATGAATCAAGATCAGCTTCATGTCCTGGCTTCACATAGATTACCTGCGCGATCAACAATGTTAGTTCATCAGAACCACCAAGCTGATAAGAGAAATAAGGATACAGTTTAGAGACTTAATGATGGATCATCGCCGCCGATTTCAGGAAGCTCGATTTCAGGATTGTTTCTACTGGATGGTAGAACAAGGACATTGAAGTTCGTATCAATCTGACAGGAAAACGATCACTAAAGTTTAGCAGCAGTAATTATCAACGGAACACAGCATAGTACAAGTGTACGACACATTCTTGAACTTCGTTTTCTATCATTAACACCATAGTATAGTGGTACTTATATATGTCTCATCCCAAGGGGACTAGCGGGGATTCAAACGTGCAATCGCCATGAACGAATGCCTTGTCATTATCGCTAAATCAACCCCTTGAGCTATCTTCTGTAACACTAAAGTATTACGGGTTCAATAGAAGGTTTCCGAAAAGACAAACCTGTCTGCAATAAGGGGAAGCACAAATACTACATTTTCTAGTAAAAGAAGTGACAATCCTTCCATCCACGGAGAGACCAAAACTGGCATGCTGCAAAAAAGAAAAAACTGTAAGAGCAATTTTCTTCCAAGAATTGCAAAGAAAAAAAGATGGAACACACCTTCTGGATACACAGATTGATGGAAAGCAAAGCATCTCTTTGTTCATCTTCAATCAGATCATCCAAGTGAAGCTCACGAAGTGACAACAGATAATCACACGTCCAGTTCCCCGGCCATTTGTCACCCGCAGTAGATATAGTGATGAGACGACGGGAATTCCTCGGACCTTTTCTGGTTACCTGCAATTAGCCAAAGAGCAGAATTATGCAGAGTCTGACCATAAAACAAATCTGCAAATCCGCAAAGCATAAAATCCTCGCGCTAGCTCCAGTTTCTCGCAGAGCTAACAGAATCGTAGCGCGTGACCATAAAATGGATCAGAAAACATGACTAGAAACGTTGTGGTTAGAACCATAATAAGGTAAATCCAGGTACCATTGCCAAGTCATTTTTTCTTGAAGCGGTAATTGCTGTCCGAGTTGGGAATTTGCAGGAGGTTAAATTACTGTAATAACTGTGGAATTGTCGAATACTCCGGGAAGAAACTAATGGTGCACCTTTGAACATTCTTCAGTTTCGTGAAGTCCCTCCAACATATGCACTGAACAAGCTTGAAATTGAAGAAGGTAGGCAGTTGTGGACAAAATGTAACCTTATCAGCATGATGACTGGTCAGTAATAAGACAGCAACACTGATATTTTTCAGGGTCCACAGTGCATTTTCCGCAGAAACACACATTAATCACTTTCGCTACCAGTTCTTACATGATTTTTGCTTCTTTTGTTTTTTTTTTTTCATTTCAACCAGTTCGGGCATAGTTGAATGGCGACGTTGGAAAAATTTTTATGCGAGTCGTGACTCTATTGCAGAGATCGTTGAAGCCAGTACGTGTCATGTTTTACTGCCATTCACTGCAACAACTCGGCCAAAATTACGTAGTTCGGCTGGAACTGGTAATCTATATAGAATCAAACAAATGCTTGAACCGAAAAAAAAAAAAAAACTAAATGACTGGTTCATTAATCAAATCGATGGTCGATGTTCTATTAATTGAACCAATTATTTAAAAATAATATATAATAAATAAATATATACAAAATTATTTAAACTGACAAATTGATTTTCTGTACTGAAAACCAAACTTTAACCATTTTTTTCTAGCTCCACACCGATTGATTACAACACGATCTGAAGAGTAAAACCAATGACCGATTCACCGGTCTAACTGACTAGTTCATATCGACTTTAACAACACAGATAAAAACTAATACATAGTCTCTCTTTTGGAAAAGAGAAAATATTCAACCTGAAATTCGAAAACCCTTTTGGCTTAACCAATCTGAATTCTGTGTAGAATTTCGACCATGAATCCTAACAACCTAATAAAAGAAAAACTCATCCCTCACTTACCTTCCAACCCTAAAACTCCATTCACCATGAGGCTAACATTACTATGCTACCATTTGTCTAAACTTGTTCAACTAAACAGCTCCTATTGTTCATTTTTGCATAGATTTCAAGAGATTAATATACTTCCAAGGAGAAAGAAAACCTCACAGATTAATTCAGTGTTATTAGCTGTTAACCCAATACAATCCTTTTTTACAGTTTCTTTTCTTCCAGTGTTTGATGGTGAAGTTGGTTTTGTCAAGAAGACAGACAACAATTCTAACCAAGTAGTTCTCTAGTTATAAGCTGTAGGCAAGACAGTCAAACACACATCTCATTAACCAAATCCCATTTGTCAAAAAGCAGATATCAATCCAGGAGACTTGTAGACGATAAAACATAAGCAAAGCCAATCTGCTACCACCATCATCGAACAGGAAGCAAACACCACCACTGAAACAAATTAACAAAATGGCAGGTTCAGGGCTCTGCCATCAAAGTTTAATGATGCTTTAATAAATTATACCAACCAAACCTACCTCTTGTCAGAGACCACCCCATCCAAAAAAGAATCTGTTGTACGAAAAAAACTGTATCAGAAGAAAACACCTCGACGACTAGGTACTCAATAGTTAGGCAGGTACAGAAACTATTACAAAAAATGAGAGAAACTATTGAGGCATGCATACACCAAATGAAGTTGGGTGCTTGAAAAACCAGCACGCACTCAGCCATGCTCAGGGACAAGTATGTCACCTACAAAACAGAGCCTAACTCTAGCAAAAATGCTTCATATTGCCATATTATCAATGAAAAACTTGCCACGGGTTCTAAAATAAGCAGAAGAAAAAAAATTAAGTTGTATTTGCCCTCTCCGAGACAATACCAAAACAACAATATGGCGATGGGCCACATAAATTCCAGAGAATCAACTGCATTTCCAAAGAAATTGATAGTTAGCAATGCAAGCATAAGATTCCTCAACCTAAGCAAAAGGAACTGCTCTACTTCCCTTTGCTCTGAAGAGAGATACGCCAATACGCCAAATCTGTATTAGATGGTCATATTCAATATCATCAGATCAATCACAGAAATTGAAAAGACAACAATAGCATATATCACAAGGGGTATCCTACTTATACAAGCCAGAATAATCTTTGGTATAAAATAAAGAAAATACTCAGCAAAGTTGATGGCAATATAATGGAATTCCCCTGATAATGAGAAAATTGTGTCAAAAACCTTGAATAATTCCCTTTATCTCTTTCTACCACCACGTTCTCTCAACGAGAGTGTAAGTGCATCTCCCGGGCCAACATTGTAATAAGCAAGCGACATATTGTCCTTGAGAAAACCAGCTTTTCCACTCAATTTCTGTTTGTTAGCAGGAAGTTGAATCTCCCCGGCAATTTTCTCCTTTAGGCTGCCAATAGTTTCAGATACAGACGGCACCATGATCTCCAGAACTTGGCCTTTAAGGTTTCCTTCATCAACATTGGGCACAGAAATACTAATGCGTGCAGGTCCCTGCAAAAGAAAGCCCATTATTAGTCAATAATCATAGTTTTCGTCATTAAAACTGACCTGCCACTGAAGTATGACAAAGCCAAAACCAGTAGTTCACATACAGGATTTTGTGCCACAAATTGATCTTCGGGAGTAAGCATAGAATCATCAAGCTTATGCCTTTTCGGCTCAGGTTCATCAGGAAGAGGTGGAGCATCCTCGGGCGGTGGTGGTGGAGGCATTCCTTGAGGCAAAGGTGGAGGTGGTGGCATCATGTTCATTGGAGGTGGAACTGAACCAGGCATAAAAGGCCGAGGAACAGACATGGGAGTAAACTGAGAACCAGGAGGTGGTGGAACAGGCATATTCGGGGGATTCATTGACATAGGTCGCATAGGCTGTTGATTTAACATAATAGGTTGCTGTCCAGAGGTCATAGGCATTGGAGGTGGTGGTGGACGAATTGGATGAATCATCGGCATACCAGGTGGCCTTGGTGGAGGTACTGAGTATGTACCACCAGGTGGTGCAGGATATTGAACTGTAGTTGGAGGTCGAGGAAGATTCAAAGCAAGTCCTGCTGGTGGAGGGAGTGGACGGATTGATGGCATACCAGGTCGAGGAGGAGGAGCTGCAGGACCAGGAAGTGTCCTTCCATCACTGTTGACAGCTTCATTTTGATCCACCCCAACATTTTGAGACATAGCTTGGTTGGCAGTGCGCCCAATGCTTCCAGTATGACCATCCCATATAACCTGTTTCGGCTGTTCATCTTTCATCTTCTCAATTTCTGCCTTCACAGCATTAGAGACTTCTTCCTCAGTGGTTCCAAAGATATCAGGACGTGTTCTTGCAAGTCCCACAATGTTTCTCGAGATTTCATCATCTTGAGCGAGAGTAGTCTCCCGAATCTTGGCAAACATCCTCTCCTTTTGCTCCTTGAACTTGGGATCAATAAGGGAAATTCTCATGTGCTCAGACATCTCATTATTGGGAATCAACTCCCCAGTAATTGGAGAAACAACAAACTTAGTAGGGTCCCTTTCTGCTGGTATCCTCTCCTCAGGTCTCTTCCAGTTTTTCACAATTCTCATTGGTTCTTCTGGTTCCTCACTAATCTTCATGTCCCTATCACCATCATTATCTCCAATACTGGCTGCCCTCATACCTTCTTCAACAAGCTGCACCTCCTCCTCATCCATTTCCATTTCTATCTCCTTTCCAGGCTCAACTATTTCCTCCTCATCAACAGAGGATATCTTGCTCCTTCTTATAACCTCCTCAAGGGTCATTGGCGGTGGCAAGTCCTCGTCTTCATCATCTCCAAAGTCAATGGTCTCAACCACAACAAAATCATGCCAATCAATCATAGCCATTTGTATACGCTCTTGCTCAATCTCATCTTCTGCTTTCTGTCTAGCCTGCTCCTGTGAACGTTCCCACTCTAATCGATGCAAGCATCTTTCCAGCACAGTAGTCATATCTGCAGCACTCTTTTTAAGCTTCTCAGGTAAGCCTTTCGGAGGCATCAAAACTTTTGAATATGCATCAGCAAGTCCAGTAAAAAAGCTGAACATGCTGTGGCTTGGTTTCAAAAATTGAAACTGAGCATGGCTCATCTCCCGATTTGTCAAACCAGTCAAGAATGATTGCCCATTACGAGCCACAAACTGAGCTGTAAGTTTAATAATATCAAGTTCCTCCCCAGTAATCCCTTCAGGAAGCCTAACAGTATATTGCTCTGCCTCTGGAGGCTCAAGCACTTTCTTAGGAGGCAGTCTAAATGGCGCAGCAGGATCAGGTTTCGGAACTGCCTCATTACTCCCAGAAGCAGGAGCAGTAGCAGGAGCCATCTCAGTTGTCGCAGAGTCCGAAGGCAGTGAAGGAGGAGTCGGAGCTGGGGCTTGATTCTGCGCTCGAAACTCAGACAAACGATGCTGATAATATGCATGATAAGGGTCAGACCCATTCAAAAAATTGAACTTCGCATTGCCAGCATTGTTTGCAAGAATCCTTTTCTCAAACTCAGGTCCATTTTTTGCAACAAACTGGGCCGTCGTATCAACAATGTTTCTAATATCCGGAGGAGGATGAATAATTCCAATAGTTCTTGTGTGCGTAGCAACCGGAGCTTTATTATTCTCAAATTTTTCATCCTTTGGCTGCTCCACAACCTGAGATGGTGGAGGCGGAGTGTTTTCTCCACCAGGAGGCGGTGCTGGAAGTGGCAAAATAGCAGTTCCAGGCATTTCTTTACTTTTAAGAAACAATTTTTATACAATACAAATTCGCAAAACCCTTCTGAGTTCAACCAATTGACTAGAGATATTAAAAACCCAGTGGTCAAATCCTGCAAAAAAAAAAAACCACAGTGAAAAATGTAAATTACATATACAGACAAAACAAGATAAAACATCCCAATTACACTAAGCATAATCGCTCACAAAGATGCAAAATTTGTTAATCAAGGTTGCATAAATATTCATGAAATGATTTAATTGATAGAAAAAAAAAACCATAAATTTCAATAAAGTTAATTAAAGGATTAAAGTGCCCAAAATTATGAAAAAGAAGAACCCTAACTCGGACATTTTGGAGAAAACTAATTGGGAAATCGCTATTACCACTACGAGATATGAAGCGAGTTGGTCAGAGAATGAATGAGGCCTTCACCATATCCAAAGAAGAAGAATTCTCTGATTAGGGTTTCGCATAAAAGAGAGAAATGGAAGAGGGGATTTTATTTAGTAATACAGATCCACCGCCCTTTTATCAGTTTGTCATTTTTTTTATTTCAAGCTGGAAAAACCCGGTTTTTTCTTATCCGGGTCGGGTTCAGGTGCTATAGTTATAAAAAGCATAATGTCTTAATTAACCCACTTTATTTTCACGTAATATCACTCTAGTCCTCCTAACTTTATTTCACCTTTTCTATTCAACTTTCAAAGCTTCCCCTATTAACTGTAATTCAATAAAACTGACGAATAAATTCCACATTTTCAAACATATTTTAACAAAAGGATGTGCTAATAAATATTTATCTATTAAAATAAAAAATTACTCATTTATTAACCAAAAATAAGTTATTTACAAATTCGTAACTAGAATTGAAGTTTAAACTAACCGCAATACTCCGCGATGTGGCAAAAAATTCGATATTACTAGTGTAATATCTTCAGTTTATTCAAAAATTCACAAAATCACTATGTTTTCTTTGTTATCATACAAAAGTGATATAACTATGTAATTAAAAATTTAAATAATTATGTAAACTATTATGTTTTGAGTTTGAAATGATAAGAATGCTAGTGTATACTTGTTCATTTTTGCATATGTCAAATTATAGTTCACAATTATATGAATGTCAGATTTCATGTTTTAAAATACAAAAATACCACTTTTTGTTCTCTCGAATTATGAACAATAATAAACAATGATGAACACTAAATATATGTATAAATATACCCTGACATTTTTACCAGAAATGACATAAACAGAAATGAACAAACATACCATGACATTCATATTATTTCAAACACAAAATTGTCCATTCCTGTAATTTTCTGAATAAAAATTTCTATAATTAGAATCATAAATAATAAATTCACCTTTTCGTTAAGTTGACAACAAAAATACGAAATTGATCAGCTCCTGTGGTCTTTACCATCATCTTGTTTTCCAGTATAAACCAACAGAAGATGCTACCATCTACACTACCTACTTATCTTCTTCAAGCTTGAGCAACAAGTATACAATATACACTACAGCAATCTGCTGCCTTCAAAATGCAGCCATGCCTCACCTCTTGTGTTTCTTTGGATTGCGGAAAGTCGGTATTTGTCTGAAAAATGCAGGCATGTAGCCTGAGATGGGGTATGGCCAGCCGAAAAACCGAAAAATGTTCTTGCATCCCTTTTCTCCAACACTGTCGCTTCCTAGAGAACTTAGATGGCTGCCTTCTTGGGAACTTAAATGATCCAAGTATGTTTTACCCTCGTAAATGTACGAAAGCTGTTGCCACAGAAGCACGCTTAAACCAATCTCCATGGCGACACTTGAGATGAACAGATAAACAAGAACAAGACCTCTGGCGGAAAGAAACACGGCCGAGCTTATTACTGCGTATACAATTTCCCTCAATGCTTTCCAAACTATGTGGCTGTTCATCGCCCTCGTATCAGCACTAGATTTGAGTGTAAAGGGTGGCCATATGTGTAGGCCCGCAAAAACAGACATGCCAGTAACGTATAGATTATGCTGATGATGGCAGAAATAAGAAACGCGATGAAATGTCGATGATTAGATGCGCCAACACAATTACCAATCTGCATTTGAAATTATAGAAACAAGGGAAATGTAAAACTGTTTTATATTTCTAAGAAGTCTCATGATGTTCCTCACATAGAACATTAAAAGTAGTATTAATCCAAAATCTTTACCAAAATAGAAATTAAGTTCTTATAGCAATATCTAAATTTCAAAAATGGATGCAAAAAGCAAACTAAAGCATCCAAAATCTCCAAAAGTATCATGAAGACACAAAACCACGGAGCTTATTTTAAGCAGATCAATGGCATGTAAAGATAAAAGATACTTACAAAAGGGCAGTGATGATCCGTGTCCAGCACACACATTCCACACGAACGACAATGATGACTTCTAGGAGATTTTGGTTCTGCACAATAACGACAGAATGTGTAATTCTCAAGATAACCTTTTCCAACAACAGGGTAGCTGCCCCACTGCATTGTTGGTGGCTTCCCAGCACATTTAAAGGACGAAAGACTGAATAACGTGATCGTACATATTGCTAAAATAGAAGTTAGAAGTGAATGAAATATCCCACAGAAATTACTGATGGAGAAAACGACTGGATACACTGCCCACACACCGCCAACTGCATTTCAGAAAGTTGAATGAAAAATTTGTAAGGAAAAATGGATTGTGAAACACAAGATAATTCTGAATATCATTGATCTAAAATATGAACCAAGGAAGCATAAAATGATGTACATATTACAAAGAACATGAATCCGAGGAGGACACATATAAAGCTGCGGTCCCGCAAGCATCTCCACCTAATATGCTTATTTTCACATTTCCGCTCATTTTGATCTGTAATTGCACCACACCATCCACATTTAAAGACAGGGGTGTAAGTTGGAAGAAGAAGGCGTAAACCGCAACCCCAGCATGCTGTTTCATGATTCACTGAGACCGTAGTTACAACATTCTCCTGCAGATAGTAAAAACTAGCAGCATCAGTTTCCTTTTGTTTTGTTGCACTACGAGAGACCAACGTTTTTGTATAAGCCTAGTTCATTAAAAAAAATCTATGTTCAGTTGTGCCATTATAGATGAAGTGAGAATAACACAAATCCTTTCATCAATAATGGAACCAAGCTTTAAGAATCAGTATTCACCTTCACCACCAACCAAAAATTTTACTTCAACTTCAGCTTTAAAAAATTGAGTTTTAACCTAGACATTGCTGAAACTTTATCATCTGAATCATTTTGCTACTAGAATTGGTGAAATGTAGGAAGAAGTAAACATATTATTTCTTCATTTTAAAGCAGAAAATTCATTTGTTCTGACTTCCACAAGCACGGCAACATCTGATGGCCTAGTTACATAGCATGCGTCCAAATTTCCACAATGGAAGGACTACTACAAGGAAACAAATAAGGAAGGGTTAAAGGAAACATTTTGTATTGCGGCAAGAACATGTTCTTAGGCGTATCGGCACTCTCGTTGAAGAAACCCTAATTCGGTCAAACAACCAATAATACTAACAATCTGTGCAAATTTCCATTGTTGTCTAAAAGAAGAAAGATCCAAAATTTTAAAACACAAATCAATTCACAACTCATTCAAATGAATCAAATGTCAATACCTTAAAAAACAATTATAGATAGTACAAAATTGGAACTTAATCAGTTTCCTTAAAGGCACTACATTCACACCCATACCAACATTACCAACAAAACTAATCAATATTTCCCCATTAAACAAAATCAATAAGGAAAAAACTACCCAAACCAACAAAGACTAATCATCACTCACCAAAAATACCAATAAGAGAAAGCAATTCATCTAAAAATTAATTCATACACTTGTTTGTAAATTGAACTACTTCAAATTTTACTTTGATCAATGAACATTACAAGTATAAAACTTAAAGAACGAAACTTTAGAAAGTTAAAACACAAAAACAAAATGTATAATCTTAGAGAGATATATAGAAGAAACAAAACATGCAAGTATGTATTCCATATATATATAAAGGCATAACATTTCTTTCTAAAATCTTTCAAGCAAATGTATT
This sequence comes from Breynia disticha f. nivosa, assembly GCA_948193385.1. Taxonomy (NCBI): domain Eukaryota; kingdom Viridiplantae; phylum Streptophyta; class Magnoliopsida; order Malpighiales; family Phyllanthaceae; genus Breynia; species Breynia disticha. The sequence goes on along the minus strand of CANYCX010422526.1, from coordinate 3,718 downwards.
TACAGAAACAATGAGCAATAAAGATTAAAAAACGAACAGAAATTATTAAAAAAGAAAATTTGAGCCAAAGACAGAAAACCCAGGTGAGAGATTGAATTGACCTTGGCGGAGTCAGCCATGTCTGACTTTGTTTTCGGAAGCTTTGAATGATATTTCAAACAAAAAAAAAAGTACAGAAATGGAGTTCTTCGGAGTTCCCATTTTTTTTTTTGAAAGAAAAATGGCAAATGTACAAGAAGTCCTTGTACTTTGGTGCATTCTCTCTTTCGGTTGAAAAATTACAAAGTTATGCATTCCGCTCCTTCATTCAGAATTATTCCTATGTGAGAGAGTTTTATTAATACATAAGTAGGTTCGTTAGATGTTTTTTCTCCCTCACAGTCCTAATATTTTATATAGGCGAAAAATAAATTTTAAAAAAAATTAGTTATAAAAAAGTAAATTTCAAAATTTTATTTTTTATAACCATATTTTTTTAATATTTACTAATCGCATAAAAATAATTAGAATATACGTGAAATTCCAATCAATAAAAATAAACATATCAGAAATTTATTAACAAGGTATAAATTTTATAATAAAGTTTAAAAATAATTAAAAATATTGTTTATACATTATATGTAAGCGGGTAAAAAATAAAATTTCTTTCTTTTAAAAATAAAATTTTTTATTAAATAAATCATTTAAACAAGTTACTTACCAATTAATCAAAATTGGCTTTTTATATATTATTTTTCTTGATTTAACTAAATAAAAATTAAAAAAAATTATAAAAATATTTTTCATCAAACATACGGAAGCTAATAAAAGTTTGGTTTGAAGTAAATTTGGTAAAAAAAATAATTTCGCTTAAATTTGAAGTTGAGTCGTTTAACAGACACCATATCTACGACATGTCGTATTTTTACAAGTTCGAATTTACATACGAAACTTCAATCTTCTCAAGCACCAACAGAATTTGATACAGCAAAAATCTGATTAAATTACGTTGTTTATCTTTTACTTATATGATCGAAAAAGGATTACATTGCATTACCTATTTCAAGTAGAACAAGGACTCCTTTCTATCAATATATATATGCCCTACTTCTGTACAATTACATCAGAAGCAGAAAAAAAAAACCCAGAAATAGCTTGTTCAAGCCATGAGTTCTTCCTGGATTCGACTCAGAATTTTAGGAAGTGGTTCTTATGGTTCAGTTTTTCTGGCATTATCGTCTGGTGGAGAGCTTTTAGCTGTGAAATCATGTTTGCTTGAAGATAGTAGATCGCTTCAAATCGAGAGGTGTCTCTTGAAGTTATTTCATGGTTGTCCTGAGATCGTTCAGTGTTATGGACATAGTTTATCTGATGAGAGACGCTTTCGTCATCGTGAAGATAGTTCAACTGATGAGAGACGCTTTCGTATCTTTAACTTGGAGATTGAATATGCTCCAGGTGGTTGTCTTCATGATTTGATCGGAAAGTACAGAGGCGGAACAATTCCTGAAAGACACGTTGCTTGCTATACACGCATGATCTTAAAAGGGCTTTCTGCAATTCATGAAAAACAACTCGTCCATTGCGATTTGAAGCCTAAAAACATCCTAGTTTTTCCACAGAAAGACTCAAATTTACCCCAGCTAAAAATCGCTGATTTCGGATTGAGTAAATACCCCGGAGAGAAACAACAGAACTGGAGGTTTAGATTCCGAGGAACAGCGATTTACATGTCGCCGGAGTCAGTTACAGAGGGGAAGATTCAGCCAGCACTGGACGTATGGTCACTCGGATGCGTAGTTCTAGAGATGATGACAGGACAGAAACCATGGAAACTAAATAAACCTCAAATGTTACACAAGTTTGTTAAAGACGCAAGGCCACCATCAATACCAAACTACTTCTCTGAAAACTTGAAGGATTTCCTGAACAAGTGTTTCGAGATGAATCCTGAGAGAAGATGGACAGTGAACATGTTGCTTAAACATCCATTCGTGGTAGAAGAGCATCAAAAACAGTTCTGGAATCAAGTTCAGTTTAAATTATTGGAGATCGAGCGTATGTGCGAAGATTTCATGAGAGAGAGAGAAACCATTAATGGTTAAAGTGCAATTTCGGAGCCGCCTGTGTTTCAAATCAGTTATCAGGAAAGTGAAAATTTTAGTCGTTAATCCTAAATTCTGATGTAATAGAGAAGGGTATAATTTTTTCAACGTTATCGATCTTTTATTCCCTCTTTAATTTAGTTTAACATTTTAATAATTTACACCTCCTTAAATATTTCTTCATTTAAATAAATACAGCATGAGTTAATTTTTTTATAAAAAATAATGTGAAAACTAGAGAATACGCAGAAATTTATACCGTAAGGTCGATGTGATTTACGTCCACAGGGAGATAAAACACATTATTCTATTATTATCCACCAAAAAATGGAAACAAAAAACTTACAAAAACAAATAGAAACCACTATATATAAATTTACACCAATGCCCCGCACGAAGCTCGACTTTTACCCTAATTTCTTAACTCTGTCGCCTAATTACTATATTGAATCAAATCTATACGTCTGTGATTCGAAATCTCTTTAAGAATCAATTCAACCCTCAAGTCTTTTCTATCATTCAGTGCAACTCTACAGTTTGACTAGATGTGGAGGCACAAAATGGTCTCTACTTTTGCATCAACTCAGATATCATTCGTTCCTGTAAAAACAAGAAAAGTTGATGAACTGAGGTTATTTACAGAAATGGCAGATATAAGAAACCATGTACCTGTTCTGCCCTCTTCTGTTTCTCTTTGGACAAACAATCTTCAAGGTATCTCACCTTTTCCTCTGCCTGTGAATCACATCAGCTAATTACAAACATATTCTTGGTATAATGAGGGTTTAAGCAAATCCAAGAAGTTAGTTTTACATATACCAACTGCTGGAAATTCTGAATGTAGTTCATAAGACCAGCAACTTCGTGACGACTTCTTTGAAATTCCTCCCATACTACCTGCAAGTTGCTTAATGTTCTAGCCAATTTCGTATGGAATATGCATGTTGTAATGAATAATAGATCGAGGAACTGTGAGTACCTGTATATAGTTTGGTACTGGTCGGCCTTGAGCCATGAATATCTGATCAACTCCTAATAAATCCAACAATTGGACATTCCTAGTTGTTATGATGACTTTGCTTCCTGAACCAATCGCGGCTTCCAACTAGTGCATATAGTTGATCTATGCCATCTATATTGTCAAGAACAATGAGAACCCTTTTGCAGTGTAATTGATCTTCAATCATGCGCATTCCTGCTGAAAAATTACTGAATTTTATGGTGAAAATTGATAGGATATCAGAGAGAAGCTTCTCCTGCAATTCCTTCAAACCGTTAACTTCTTTAGCTTTCTCTGCAACATCCACAAGGAAGCTGCCGCCTTAAAAATTACGATAAATTCTGCGATATGCAGCTTTTGCAATTGCTGTTTTGAACATTCCAGTTGCTCCACAAATCCCTATCATAACTACATCATCTGATCCTGCTTGCAAGAACATCACAAGTATCATATCCAATAGGATATATGGTGATCCTCAAATGTGCAGGAGTACGATTGTTCACCATGTCCTGGACTATACTTTGAAGAGCGTCAACCTCACGCCTAGTAATAACATCAATTCTTGTCTTAATATTTCAATTGTTATACAATAACACACAAGGAATAAATTAACTAAATTCAACTTGGTATACTT
>CANYCX010422415.1:0-12063 GCA_948193385.1 Breynia disticha f. nivosa | reverse complement strand
GGTGTCATACATCATCAGATTTGCGGTTGTATTCGAAAGCGAAAGTGTTCGTTAATGTTGCCGTTAATGGTGGTTTTGGCAGTTGAAAATAAATACACATATTTTGGACGTTTTTTGCATCCACAAAATTCCTCATTTTTCCACGTGACTGTCCGCATCATTCAGCAACATCTGCACGTGATTTTTGGCGGGGTTTGGGGCTGTCTCTTCGTCTGAATTTTACAATTTGGATAGCTCACGTTATTATAATGGAGAGAATACTGGACAAATCTTTTTCTTTCCGAATGACAATTGGATATGATATCCATTAAATACGATATTCATGAAGAACTCATTTTCTGTTCTCATTTTTTGACTAATTCGAACTCAAATAGGCAAGACGTTCTTCTACGATTAATGAAAGAACAACATTTATTAAAGAGAAAATAGACTTTTCTGCTGCTACTACACTAAGAAATGCAAACTCCAATTCAAATGAGTTGCTAAATATCATAATTTTGGATAGAGCTAACAGTCGATAATATTGCTTAACCAACAGGACATACTCAATCTTTACATTTGCCTATAATATTTTCTGCAAAAGTTGTTAGCCACATTTTTTGAAGAATGGTTAGATCTCTTCTCTTATGATTCTAAAGTCCATAAAATTGGTCAAATCTATTAAAATTTGTAAACATGAAACAATGTTAATGACAACAATCATTAATAGGAAGAAATTATGAATATTATGATCGTTAACTCCGATCATTAATATAAGAAATATTATGAACATTTTTTTTGAAAGGAGAACATGCCTGGTGACGTTATTCTTTGAAAACTTGAATGATTAATTCGAATGCAGCCAATGGGAGTATAGGGCAGAGGAATTGAGCGTTAGACTCAATCAAGAACCTAAAAATCAATGCAATAGGTCAGCCACATGGAAACTCAGGTCCTTTTCCTCTCTATCAAGAAAACTGAAATTCCATCATTTTCGCAAGAAAATATGCATAAATTCATTTATTTTTTAATTTGGTCACGACCAATTCCTCTAAATGAAACATTTTTATCAGTAGTTTAAGTTGAAACAACATGGCAGTTTCAATAACATGTATGCCAGTTTAACTACATTTAGTGACTAATTCAAGCATAAACAACTTTTGCAGCTTAAATCTGCTGTTACAAGGCACTAGCTATGTTATTAATAAAAAGAAAATACTTTCCGGACTAATATAACAAATAATAAAAATATGATTGGGATGTTTTTGGAAAATTGTTTTAATTAAGTTTGTTTAATCTTTTAGATAATTGAGAGTTTGTGTTTTCTTAAATTTTTTCTTAAAAACATAGAATGATATGAAATAGCCAATTTATTTGATTTTCCATGTATAAAAGTGTAATTATACTTCTCTATTGATTTGGTTTAAGATTACTTATATCATTAATTCATTTAATTTTCGTATTTATAGATAAGGATTGCATGCTTACGTGTCTCAATACTTAAACCAGTTCCGGTTCACCGGTTTAATACCGGTTTGTTGGTTTTACCTGTTTAATACCGGTTTGTTTACAGCCTTGTTTGAATGGTAGCCGGACCAAATCAGTGGTCAATTCACTGATTTAACTGACCGATTCAAGTTTATAAAATTGCGATAACATCTAAGATTACATTAGTGACAGTTTTTATTGTGTGAAACCCTAATTTGGGCATTTTATGCAAAATATTATTTCAATCCACATAATGATACATAATTTATCAAATTAATATTCAATTCTAAAAAATTTTCTACATTATCCATAAATAAAGTTGTGGTAATTTTAATTAAATTAGTTTGTTGGAGGAGCTTATTATTCTTGTAAATCTCTATTTTCATATAAGTGATTCCTAAGTCATAATATTTGAGCTCAGACTATGATAGCCAAAGTGAACTCTCTCTTCAGGAAGATTCATGTTGTTCTTGAGCCTCCACTGCATGACGGTTACGACGTCTCCATATATAAGTCATTCATCAATAATCGATAAGTGTTCTCACTTCTCAGAAATCCTAAAGTTACAATATGATATAACCTCAGACAACCATCATCTGTTCCACAAATTGGTTTCATAAAGGATGTACAACTCCTAACTAGACTCAGAAGAGAGAAGATCCTAGCTAGACTTAAAAAGAGATAAAAGGTTGAACCTTGCTCTTATCTATCTAGACTTACACACTAGTAAATAAACACTTTATATTAAGGTCTTCATGTTAATAGGCTCACTAGTATCAAGTTTAAGATGAATAATATCAAACATATGCGTCAAGACTTACACACAAGTAAATAAACACTTTATATTAAGGTCTTCATGTTAATAGGCTCACTAATATCAAGTTTAAGATGAATAATATCAAACATACGCGTCAAGACTTACACAGGTACAGGACATCGATTACTAGAAATAGTCTCATTTTATGCCTGTACAATAAAATAGACAGCTGCACAAATTAATAAGAGACAAATTTTATAGAGTACATTACTTCATTTAGTTCTTTTAAAAAAAATGACTTTCCTTCTTCATGTTTGCCCTTCTCAAAAGAAACAACATTTGTTTAAAAATTCATATCATACGGCTACTAAAAGAATTTATCCCTTTTGGAATCTCAAAGTGGAAAGAATTTATCGATTCATAACATCATTAGCTCTATACAAAACACTGCACTTAATTTTGGCATAATTGATGTGCATACCCAACACACAAGAGAAATGAAAGAGAATCTTAGAGATGGTCTGAATAGACGACAAGTCTAAAACCACTTAAGATAAGTAAATCATCAGCAAAAGATAAAAAAACCAGCTTCAATTGTTTACAACCTGAATGATACTTGATTTCAGTAGGGATTTTGCAATCAAAACATCGGAAAAAATATTCCATACACAAGACAAAAAGTAATGGGAACATATGATCACCTTGTCGTAGGTCTCTCTTATCAGAGAAATATCCTTCCAAATTTCCATTGAGCATACGTTAAAAGGAGCACAATGTGGAACATTTCATGATCCAGTTCACATTTATTGTATAAAAATTCAAACTCATGATGAGGAGTTCCTCTACAAAGTCCTAGTGAATCGATTGATATGCCTTTTTTAAATCAATATTAAAAGCACAACCACTATGATTTGTAGGTCTATGATAATTTCATAACATTTCATGAGCCAATAAGATCAGAGACAGACCCAGAAATATATCATAGTGGGACACTAAAATCGATAAAAGTAGGCCATGAATAACAGTGGTTGGCTCGACTGTGACAACGTATCAATAATTTATGTCAACACGTTGACAAAGGTAATGATCAAAACCACTGTCTTACAATAAGGGAAGAGAAGCTATTGCTTTAACTTACAAAAATATCCAAAACGACTTTGTTAAAAAAAATTAAATGAGTCGTAGTCTCATTTCAACCAAAATTTTAAAAATTACACTTCAATCTTCCATCTTTTATTTTGTCCATCTTTCTTTTTTCGTCTTTTATAAAATATTTTAATAATATTTAAAAGAAAAATATACATACCTTTTTAATAATGTCTTAATTTTTATCTTGTATTAATGCGTATAGTAAAAATATACAAAAGCTAATTTAAAAAATATGATATAGTTTAATTTAAATTAAATTATTAACATTATTACTAAATATATTATTTGAATATTTATATTTCATATAACGAAAATATAATAATATTTCAAATAATTTAAATTTTATTTATTGAAGTAAATAGAATAATGGGTATTTAAGATTATTGAGTAAACTTTCACAAAAATAAAATAACATGTATTTTTTTTAAATCATCCACATCATCATTAGCATGTATCTTTTTTAAAAATTAAAAAAAAACTGTCCACTTATTAATAAAAAAATATAGTGGGTCTCCTTCAACACACTTCTCTTTCTTTCTCTCTCTCTCAATCGTAGCAAACATCAGCCACCGCCCACCTGAAGATGAAAAGTTCACCTCCACAAACACTCCATCAGCCACCCAAAAAATAGAAAGTCTACCTCAAATACTCCTCCATTACCACCACACTACTCCACTTTTACAATTGTTGGTGCCCCATCACAATTGGCAGCAACCGGCGGGCACCATCGGCCGAGCCCCTATATTGGTATCTAGGATTCTCTAAATGATAAAAAAGTTTAAATAATTAAAAGATTATAATAGTCAATTTGTTAGGAATGTATCCCACATTGACAAAAATAAAATATAATTAAATTATTTATAATTATATAATTGTAGGTCTTATACAAGCCAATTAGTTTTGTATTAAAGGGTTCACAATTTGCATTGTTCATAAACTCACACATATGTGTACAGGCTCATAGACTTTGACATAGTATCAGAGCCATCTAGCCTAATCGACAGTGGATCCTGGGCCCACTAATGAAAAACCCGTAATTTGTGAACAAGTGGTAATCGGTCTGATAATGATAGGCAACAACCCGTAATTTGTGGACAAGTGGTAATCGGTCTGATAATGATAGGCAAAAGGCCTGACCGGGTTCCACTTGAGGGGAAGTGTTGAGAATGTATACCACATTGAAAAAATAAAATATGATTAGATGGTTTATAATGATATAGTTGTGGGTCTTATACAAGCCAATTGATTTTGTATTAGAGGGTTCACAACCTGTATTGTTCATAAACCCACACATGGTGTACGGGCCCATGGACTTTGACACAATTGAATATCAAATTAAGATAAATTAAATGTATTCTTAGTCTGTTTGTAAAATCTTAAACGATATATAATCTAAACACATAAAACATTTCTTTCTAATTTTGCTTTTACATATATTGCTAAAATAAATACAACCTTTTCGATGTATAGCGTGGATATTAAGGCTAGTTCTACCTGTAATAAATGTCAATTGATTTGAATGAACCAGCAAGAATTTTTATGATGATTTTATTATACACTACTAGCAATACGCAGTGGCGGAGCTAAGGTGATGCCGGTGGGTGCACGTGCACCCACCGGTGCCGGCGGAACCCCCTATTATAGGGGGTTCTGCCATGGCTCCGCCTGGTGGTGCACCCACCAGCCGGAAATTTGCTGAGGGTGCACCACCGGACCCGTTATGTCTGAGGAGGAAGGAATTGCTGAAGGGAAGGAGAAGATGGGGAAGGAAGGGCTGCTGGCCTGCTGTTGCTGCTGTGCTTGCTTGTGCCTCGTGGTGAAGGGAAGGTGGAGGCGACCTGGAGAAGGAAATGGCTGTTAAAACGATATCGTTTGCTATTTTTCAAAATAAAAAAATAATGACTAAGAAACCGACGTCGTGTCGATTTAAACACAGTTAATTCTCATTAAATGAAACTCATTTTATAATCGAAAATTAGAAAAAATAAATAAATTAGCACTCCATACGACGTCGTTTTGTGATTGAATCACGCCTTTCTACTCCATACGCCGGCCGCCAGCCACTGCAAGTCTTGCACAAGCATAGCATAGCCAGCCACCGATTGTGGCTTTTGGGTAAGGTAAGTTTTAAAGTTTTATGCTTTTATTTATCTTATTTTGATACTTGTGTTATGCTAATTATTTTTTTTTTGTAATTTTAATTTGTAATAGAACTATAAATGATATAAGATTTTAGATTGTGATTTATTTGTGATTTGTGAGAATATATATTAAGGAATAAGTATTTTTGTTGTGGTTTGTTCTTTTAAGCATTTTATCGAACATGTTGCTTGTTTGCTTAATTTGTTTAGTTTTTTGTTTAAATTGTATTGCATAGTGAATAAGGTACTTGATTTATATAATTGTGATGTTAATTATGTTTTTTGTTTAAATTGTATTGCATAGTGAATAAGACACTATCAAATCATTTTTATGATAACACATTTCTTCGTTTGCTTGCTGTATTAAGTGCACCCCCAATGATTTTTTTTGGCTCTGCCACTGACAATGATTTATACATTCTAGAGTCACAAAAGGAAACCAAAAGTTCTAGATATCATCTTTTGTTCATCCTAGAGAAAAATCAAAAGGTGTTCCTTAAATTTGGAAGGAAAAGAAACAAATTTCATTCTTGAATTCAAGTAAGTGTTGAATCCAAAATTTTTTTCCTGTTTTCTATTGAATATTTTAAATTTTCAAAATAACTTCCAAATGATTTTCTTTCTAAAATTTTTATTTTAATCAATTGTGTTTTTTTGAGAAATATTGAAAATTGTCCTATAGGTGTTTAATTTTTGGTTTAGGAGGAATTTTCATGTTTAGTCATGTTCCATTAAACCCTAAAAAATAGAACACTAGATGTCGAAGACCATTTCTCTCAGCTCATATCACATTTTCCAGCATGAAAAAGGTATGGTTAAAATGGAAAGTAGGACAAATTATCGCTTATAAGCCTTCTTCGCTAGGTATTGATGGTCGTGTGTCCTACGTTACTAACAGGCAAATGAACCTATTGATGTAGTAATCTGCTTTAAGAGCCTCAATTGTCGATCTCACAGAGATAGATTACTAGCTACTTCTATGAACTATTATTTAGCCTACCAAATGGAGCGAAAATTATTAAAACTACTAAACTAAGAATTAAACTAACAATTTATATTAATGAAATTGAAAACTTGAGTGATTAAAAATAATTACTAAAGATAGCACTTAAATCTCAAATCCCCAAAGTTGTTTACTATAAACTGAAATTAGATTTATTGTTGTGTTTGTGACTAGACCGTGGCGATTCCTAAGTTATATTAATCTCACTCTCGAGGTAATTAACGTCTAATATTAACTAGCTTAACTTGAAATTTCTTTCTAAATAAAATTAATTAACACCGCAATAATGTATTGTGAATTACTCTATTAAGTTTGACCTTAATCCAAAGAATTTATGCCGATCTATCTCTAGACTTGCATTCAACTCCTTTTAATTATGAGTGGTCTATCGTATATTTAATCTCTCGATTAGGCCTATACCAATCAATATGTTAATCACACGTGCGTTCAAGCAATAAACATTGGCAGAAATAATTCATAATTAAATCTCAGTCAACAAACAACTCAAAAATAAAACTAAAAATCTAATCTCTAATTCAACAAACAATGGTTCATCTCAACCTAAGTGTCTAAAGAGTTTAGTTCATATTAAAAGGAAAAATAACATAAAAGATAGAAAATAAATGGTTAACTGCAGAGATAACCATATTGACTCGACTGTAGATGACTCATCTGCTCCTTAATCTTCTTTTCTCTTCGTCCCAAATCGTGTTCTTCACCGTTTGGCCGTTAGAAAACTGAGCTTCTCTCTCTAAAATTGATGGAAAATTGATGTGTATGAAGAGAGAATGATGGTGGCTTAATTGTTAATTATTAAAATCCCTTTTTCTCCTTTTTTTGTAATCCTAACCAACAATTTTGAGATTCGGAGTAAGTACACGGACATTGAGTTTGTTTGTGTACTTCTACACTATGACCGTGTAATTTAGTTAGTGTCCTTGTAATGCTTCTGATCAAGTACACTGGCGCGTGACTGTGCCCGTGTAATTTTACATAACCATATAATTGTACACTGGCTTGACTATGCCCTTTTAACTTTTGTTTATGCCCGTGTAATTGTGCATATGTCCTTGTAATGCGGCTGACTCTTTCAAACTTGTCAGTTTCAACTCTATTTTGCATAAATTTCGTCCATAATTCATACTAAGTCATTACCTAACATGCAAATGATCAAACAAGAGAAATAATTTATTTTTAATGATAAATGCTCAAAATACATGTCAAAATCATACTCCCTCCGTTTCAAAATAAGTGTAGTTTTAGGAATTGACACACATATTAAGAAAGGTCTTTAATAAGCTAAAAATGACTATATTGCCCATGGTTGATTTTGAGAGAAACAAGAACATAATTAATGAATAACTAACGTTGAAACTTTAAGTCAGGGCATTTTAGGAAAGAAATAGGGTAACAATGCATAACTACACTTATTTTGAAACAAAATTTTAGAGCTAAAACTACACTTATTTTGAAATGGAGGGAGTAACATTTATAGCATTAAAATATGTATGAAAAAGTATTTATCAAACAACCTCATACTTAAATCTTTGCTTGTCCTCTAGCAAAATAAAACAAAAACAAGACTCACATTCACCAACCAAACATGTCAGCAATAATATGAGGTTTATTTCAAATTAGAATAACTTTGTCAAACTCCACAAGAAACATGCAATAAACAGTCATAACTCATTTTGTCAAATTAACACTTCAAACTATCCTAAACAAGCTACAAACTAACGCAAAAAAAATAAGTTCAATCAACTCCTCAATTCATACGGTAAGAATTTTTAAGCTCTGATTAATTCATTAAGTTTGAACATTTACTTACCAATTACAGCACATTTCGGACAATACACTGAAAATTCGACTGTTGAGTTCATTTCACATTCTTAAACTGATGCATTTATTTCATTTACTCATTTCATTTATATATATATTTTTTCAGCAATACTCATGTCTTAGATAGTGGAGTAATTATCCATGTATCAGACTAGATTATAAATGTCTTAAACTCGAGCTTTGAATGGTTCCATAAAGAAGGTCAGCTCTAGTCCTATTTAAAGCTACTGATTCGCAGGAGAGAACATTTCGACCTTGCTTAAGCCAAAAGAGATCCATGTCATTTCACTCGAGCTCCTGGGATTAAAAGTTTTTTGTGATGCGACTAACATTAACAACAATTTATTCAATTACGATACATTTCCAATCTTACCGGACAAACTTCAGAAATGACTAAACTTACTCAACTGCATTAACCTGCAGCTCATATACTTTGGTCATTCATATTAGTTCAACTCATAAAGCAACAACTGCATATATTTTATTCCTTATAAAATCCAACAAATTTAATCAAAATCAAAAAAATTATCCCATAATTATGCCTTAATAAATGGTTAATAAAATGTGATCTCTACCCCACACTTAAGCTGTGCATTGTCCTCAATGTACAAAATAAAATCAAACAATAGTACGCAAATGAATAAGAAATGGGTAAGAGTAAAAAGACAAGATGTGAGCTTCATTGGTTTTATCTCATTCGCTAAGATTTAGCTCATGGATTTATTGTTCGGACGTCACATTGGTCCAAAGGGAATGAACATGATTTTTCTAAAAAAACAAAACAAAAAAATACTGAACTACAAAGAACAAAGAAATAAAAAAAATAAAAGTAAAATAAAAATAAAAATAAAATAAAAAATGAAAACAAAATAAATCAAAATAAAACAGAAAATAAAATGCATAGATTAAAACATTGGGTTGTCTCCCAACAAGCGCTTCTTTTACGTCATTAGCTAGGCATTGTTAGATTATCGTCTATCGCACCTTTGATCCTAATTCGCCTTGGCAAACCAGATTGACGTTTTTTCTCGTTGTTCTTAATAGCCTAATATCTGGTGGTTTTAACTCCTCTTTATGAACTCCCCGCAGTCTTTGTAACTCTAACTAGGTATTGTTGGCGTCACTCCCTTCAGTTCTGAAACTTATTATGTCATACTCAATAATAGCGGATGTCTCTTGTAATAATTAGCTTGCATAAAATCTGACACTACAAGTTCGACTGCATTAACACTAAAACACACATTTCATTAATCTCAACAGTTTTTCTTTTTACACTAGAACTATACAGAACTTTTTTTGTTCTCTATTCTCAATATAAGTTTATCATCACTAACATCAATAAGTGTTATTACTGTAGCAAAAAATAGTCTACCAAAAAAAAAAGACACTTCTTCATCCTCAAGTATATCAATTATGACAAAATCAATTCTGTAAATAAAATCACCATCTTTAACTATTTTGTCTTTGACAATACCAAGTGAGTGTATAACTGACCTGTCTGCCAGCTGTAGTGTCAGCTTTGTTGACTCAAACGTTCCTAAGTTCAGGCGCTTAAATAATGGATATGACATTAAATTTACTCCGACGTCTAAATATGCAAGAGCTTTGTCAATAGTTAATTACCAATAACACAGAAAATATAAAAATTATCTCGATCTTTCAGTTTTTTGGTAATTTACTGTAAACAATGTGAGAGTTGTCTTCTTTTAAATTTTTCTCGTTGAGCTTTTCCAACTTGCTCTCACTTACTGAATTGTCCAAATTTATTTTTGATTCTTTCAGTACCTGCACCACTGATTTTACAGTAGGTGATTCAATTGATAATTTACCTTGCGCTTTCTCAATCTCGTCCTACTGTCTAAGTCTGGCTGGGTAGGGAATGCGAGACTTATATTCTCTGAGCAACACTGGTTTCTTTAGAGTTTCTTGATTTGGTTCATGTGCTCTAGCATTCTGCTCATTACTGACAATCTTTTGCACAATTATTGCATTGACCTATCTACGTGGATTGACTTTAGTACTTGGTAAGGAACTTTGAGCTCATTCTGACATTAATTTTTCCAATTGTCCAATTTGATTCTCTAAAGTGTGCATAACAGTTGACTGATATTTATCCTCATTCTCTAACTGAGTAAATCTTGTTTCTGAGGTTTGCACAAACTTTGTCAATAAATCCTCCATTCTTGATATTTTGTCTCCTGAATGTTGTTGCTCAAATCCAGTTGACTGAGTAGGATGATTTTGATTCTGACCACCCCAAGAAAAATTAGGATGTTTAGCCCATCCTTGATTGTAAATGTTATTATATGGGCTATTCTATACTCTCTGATTGTTGTTCCCTATATAGTTAATAGTCTCCACGCACTCTTAACTAGTGTGTTCTCCTCCACATATCTTGCACTAGGATATTTGATTAACTTATTGCTTTACTGATAATTTGTCAATTTTTTGTTTAATAGCTCAACTTGGACTATCAAAGTTGTCACTGCATTCACATCATATAACCTAGCTAGTTTAGACGATTTTGCTCAAGATCAATACCACTAGCAATTGTTAATCGTCATCTCCTCAATTAATTCCTATGCGGCTACTGGTGTTTTGTTATTAAGTGTTCCCCTGTTGTTGCATCAATTATCTATCTGATGCTTATATTCAGTCCATTATAAAAAAATTATACTTTTAACCAGATAGGAAGATTGTGGTATGGGCATTTCTTAGTAATTCCTTAAAACACTCCCATGTGTCATATAACGATTCTCCATCTTTTTGAATAAATGAGGAAATATCTTTTCTCATCTTTGTAGTCTTTGTCGATGAAAAATATTTCTGCAAAAACTTTTCTACCAACCCGTCCCATGTTGTGATCGACTGCCTAGGAAGAGACTGTAGTCACAACTTAGCTTTTCCCTACAATGTAAATGGAAATAAACTTACCTTAATAGCATCATCAGTTACTCCATTCATCTTGAACATATCACATATCTCTAGGAAGCTTGCTATGTGTGCATTCGGATCCTCATCCTGTAATCCGTCAAACTGTACATTTTGCTGCAAAATCTGTATAAGATTATACTTGATCTCAAAATTGTTTACAACTACTATAGGACGAACAATAATAGACTCTGCTCTAGTTAAGCTTGGTCTCGCGTAATCTAACATGGTTAGCGGTTGGTAAAATGGATTTTGCTGAACATTCGCATTTGTCGGCATACGTGGATTTTCTTCTCCCATCTTTGTTTTTGAATTTGAACTTTCTCCTTTCCCTTGTTTTCTGTTTCTCAACCGAGCATGAAAAGTTCGTTCAATCTCCAAATCAAAACTAACTAGTTTTGTTGAATTTGCTCAAGTCATAAACTACCTGTTATCTGCACAGATCTAAACAAAACCCAATGTAGTTCTAAAAAAAATCAATTAAACCAAAACAAGAATGACAAAATTAAGAGAATGAAAAAAACTCAAGAAAATAAACTGACAAATAAAAATAAAAATAAAGAAAAAGAAAAAAACAAAACAAAACAAAAATAAAATAAAATGACTAGATTAATAACGCCTAATTTTAACTAATATCTCTTCCTGGCAACAGCGCCAAAAACTTGATAGTCGTCTACCCTACATTACCAAAAGGCAAGTGTACCTATTGGTGCAGTAAATGGCTTTAAGAGCCCCAAGTGTCGATCCCACAGAGACAGATTACTAGCTACTCACTA
>CANYCX010422157.1:0-12577 GCA_948193385.1 Breynia disticha f. nivosa | reverse complement strand
CTTGGACGCTAAATTTTGCGTCAAGCGTTTTCGCGTCCAAATTTAGCGTCCAATTTTTTGGACGCTAAATTCACTTAGCGTCCAAATATTTGCATTTAGCGTCCAAAAATTTGGACGCTAAATGCGCGTTTTTTGTAGTGAAATATATGAATTTCATTTATATAATATCGACAAACATCATAGCAATGACAATGATATCAATATCCATAATAAGAATGACATTCCTTTAGCACACAGCATAAGAATGACATTCATATCAGCACACAACGTAGCTCACATAGAGCATTTCGAATACCACATAGGTATAGCTCAAACAGAACACAATATCAATCCACACAGGATTATAACATCTCATGCTTTCCTTAACTCAATACACAATAATAAGAAAACATGTCAAACCTACCACACAAGTATCATATAATCAATTCACTATAGAATTATTTTCAATATTGATTTGTCTAAACCCAGCAATCTAAGCAATTCATTATAGGCCACTTAGCTCGAAATCAGGTTTACGAATCAACTTAGTAAGTGTAAAACCACTTACCTCGAAATCAAGCAAAATCAACAAACTAAACTCCGAATCAAAGTTCTCCCAACAGTCGTAAAGATCCTTCTGTACATAAATAATCATATACGACATATTAAACAACCATTCACATATTGATTCTAGCTTTAGAATCATTAAAACATTATTTGGAAATTATAAGTCAACTATATGTCAACATTTCCAACAATTTCCTTTTAAATCATCCTTCCTAATTTTCCATCTCTAAATCATTCACAATGATTAATTCAACTCCTTACACCTAATCATATCAATTTCCAACAACACTTCTAATCAATATAAACATAATTTAGCTCAATATCAACCAATTGTCAACTTAACCTAACCCTTAGGTTATTCCTCTTTTCCATCACTTTTTCTAAATAAAATCATTCTAAAAATATCTCTAAACTCATTTCCAACCTTCTCAACATTATAATCAACAATTATATCAGCAAAAACAACATTTAAAACCATCAAATTCATTAAAAATCAAAGTATAAACCTTGTATAAACCATTATACAACCTTACCTTATGATTTTGGATGTTTTATGCAAAGTTTTGCTCAGGTAAGAAGTTGGTATGAAGGTAGGATGGTTATGAACCTTAGGATGGATGTTTGGAACTTCAGAGAATGGTTTAGAAGGTTAGAAAATGGTTTTTCCCCGTTTAAAGTGTTGTGAGTCGGTTAAATATAAAATCTGACCGAGTCGAACGGTTTACTTAAACTGTTTCCCATACCGTTTGATCCACACTGACAAACCCATTTTGTCGAACGGTTTGCCAAACGGTCTTCTCATACCGTTTTCCAGGCCGTTTGCAACTATACTGAATATCTGTGATGTCGAACGGTTTGCCAAACGGTTTACCAATACCGTTCCCCATACCGTTCGCAACTGTTTTTCAGGATGTTACACAGAAAGTACGCACGGTCGCTGCCACCATGCATTTTTTCTTTTCACCATGCATTCTGTGCTGTTTTTTTTGGAAAAAAATATAAAATATCAAATGATATCGTCGAAGGCTCACTTTTACTTTCCAAATCAAAATCCCTACAGGGCAAAACTTTAGAACAGCCGAGGAGAAAGGGGAACTGAGCAAGGAAGCCATTTTAAGTTGATTTTTTTCATGAATTCAAGCTTAGCTAAGATGGAAGTTAGTTTGGATGGTTTATCATTGGTTGATTGTGAGTTGATGGTGATTCTTTTGCTGAATTTGTGGTTAGTTTATGCTTAATTCTTTTGCTGAAAATGTTGCTTATTTGTGTTGAGAGGTTGATAATGATGTTAAGAATTGGTTAGGATGACTTTTGTGTGGGAAATTGATGGAAGAAAGGCATAAACCTAAGGTTCATGTTAAGTTGACAATTGGTTGATTTTGAACTGAATTGTGGCTATATTGTTTGGAAATGTTGCTGGATTTGATGTGATAAAGTGTAAGGAGATGAATTAAGCTTGGTGATTTATTTAGAGATGGAATTATGGAAAATTTAACTTTAAATGGAATTATTGGAAAGGTTGACTTATAGATGATTTATGGTTTTCAAAGGATGTTTTAATGATTCTAAAGTTAGAATCAATGCTTGAATTGGTTAGTAATATATTATATATGGTTGATGTCGTATAGGAGAATCTGTACAATGATTGGGAGATTGTTGAGCTGTGTTGATTGTTAGTCTTTGCTTTGTTTAGAAGTAAGTGTTCTTACGCTTACATATTGATTTGTACTTTGTTATAGGCTACTCTATTAAATCAAAAATGCATACAATGAAATGTTGAGTTGTTAGATAAAGTTAGTGAATTTGAAAATGATGTGTTTGATTGATTGATTATAAGCTTTGGAAAGCTTATTATATATGATATGTATTTTGGAATGCTATGTTCTTTGGAACATTATTGTGATTGGTTTATGTTATTGTTTGGCATGTTGTTTTACTTGCCTCATTGTTCATTTTTATGAACGTTATTGATTGAATTTTTGTATGCTCTGATTGATATATTGACGTTTGGTTAATATATGTTTGATTAACATGCTCCAGAGATATTATTTGATAATTATACGTGACTGAGGTTGCGATATTGTCTTATATGGTTACTGATTGAGCATGTTAAGCATACATGAGTTATAACACGAGATATGAGTGTATTGATCATTCATTGTGTTGCATTATTGTGTGACACGAAGATATGAGATATAGACAGGGCCTAATGATTCCGGGTGAGACCTCGATGCCAGTCTGGGACCGATGATTCTGAGAGAGGTCTCAATGCCATACTGGGTACGATGCCAATTTGGGACTGAGGGAAAAAAGATCTGAAAAGAAAAGAAAAGAAAAGAAAAAGAAAAAGAAAAAGAAAAGAAAGACCCCGGGGCAGACATTCTCATGTGATTGCACTGCATTCATATGCCTTTAATTTCGCATTCATTCATAACATATATGATTTTGTGTTATTGCTTATGGTTGTGTTATGTTATGGTTTCTTATGATTACATTGTTACTATTGTTATGAATAGTGGATATTGATACGATGTTTCATTCATATATTGATTGATTAAGATTTGATTATAATGAGTTGTGTTTTGAAATGAAACCTGAATGTTCCGTTTATATGGTTATGTTTTGGTTATGATTGAATTGTTTGATTAGGTTAAAGGAGGATCGTATTCCGAGATGGGATATTGATTGTCCCTATGCACATTTAAAATTTACGAATCAATTATAGCGTACGAACCTTACTGAGTGTTGTAAAACATACTCACCTTCGTTTATGTGTCTAAATGATGCACAGGACGCTGATAGCTGCTACTGGACCATTGCTGCGGTGATCAGATCTTCTGTCACAGCTTGCGATTGTCTGAGGTCGATCTCCACTGTTCTGTTTTTGCGTTCTTCCAGTTTTGACTTCGCACATATTTGTACATATCTTGTACATGATACTATTTTGAGTTTGAAAATGTCTCAAACTTCTTTTTTTATTTTTGCTATAAAACTTTTATGTTACTGACTATTTTGGACCCAATAATGTTATCAAAAGTTATTTCATTTCCTCTTTTCTCGTATTTTACTCTGATTTCACTCTGATTTCTTATTATTATATAAAGATTATTGATTCTGAGGAGAATGGTATTTGAAAATCAGTTTCACAGAAAATGCAAAGGGAATAGTGGTTTAGGCCCAAACCCATCCACCAAACCCTAAAATTTCAGCGTTTCCTCCTCTCTATCCCACCGAAACATTTTCCATCTCTCCCTCTCACTCCATTTTACGTTTCCCTCTTCCTTCCTTCCTTCCTTTACCAAAATACCCACACCCATCATCAAACCTCCATAAATTTATTAAGCTAGAAGTTTCCAAACTTGGATTTTAACTTGAATCAAGGTAAGATTTTCTCCTCATTGATCCATTCCTTTTTTCCATTAGCCCTAATTTCAAACACCCATATCTTTTAGGTTTTAACTCCGTTTTGGATAAATAAGGGCTTGTTGGAAATCCCTAACCTTCTACTACCCAGTAACACTTATTTTTAATGCTAAAATCGGGGTTTAGGTAATTGAAAATGGCTAAAAAGGGACGACCTACTTAGTGACTAATTGAGGCTTTCCAAAATTGAACTCTTTGTGTTTTTGTCACTTATGTAAGTGTATTTGAGAGGTATTTGATGTATTTTAAGTGTTTGAAGTTTGGGTGTTATGAGGGTTATGAGATTTAAGTTTAATTGATAGAATTATGAACTACCGGGAAGAGACAATGGTGAGTTGGCAAGTTATTATGTTTTGAGAAGAGAGTGATCATGTTAGGACACTTAAATAAATGTGTATAGGTCATTGATGGGGGTTGGTGTGTAGGAATATATAAAGGGAAGAAGTAATTAGAGAGAGTTGGTGAGGAGAGAGTTGAGGAAAAGAGAGGGGAAAAAGGGGATTTTATCCAATAACATAAATGCATATTGTAGACCCTTATTATGTATATTTTATAACTAAATGAGTAATAATTAATGTGTAATCTTAATTATAATTGATAGGGGATGCGAATTGCGGAGAAGAAGATTCACAAGGGAACCGCTAGACACATGTTTTGAGGTAAGTAACACAAATGCAATCCTCCTTGTGTGTATGTTTTGTTTGAATTGAGAATGTTGCTGAATGTTGAATTATGTGTTGTTGAAGAGTTTATATGATTTTCTTAGCCGTGATGGATGAGTTGTAAGTGTTCATGTTGATGAATTGACGAAATGATTTATATACCTTGTCAAATTGGGTGTTAATGCGGTTAAGAAGTTGCATGTTACTTGATGGAACTTGGATGCCTAAATCCTATGTGTTGATGTTGTACTTGTGATGGTCACATGACTGAATTAAAGTGGTGTGATTTTATGGCATGTATGAGCTATTGAAAGTGTGGATTGTCACATATGCTTATGCGATTGTTGATGTTTGAATGATGAACATCGCATTTCTTATGTTATTAGAATCATGGCTTGAATTGGTTGGCAAATGCATGAATTGATGGCATTGGTTGTGCATTCATGATACATGCATAAGAACTCTTATAGAGTGAAAGGTAACAAATGGAAAAGGGCTATTAGTGATCATAAAGAGGGAGCCGTTATCGTAAACGGTATATCAAACGTCTAAATTTAGACTTCTGAGGATATATCAACAACCTACCTTAGGCCACACGTCTCAGACTAGAGCGGGACCTTTGAGGGCAAGGTAGAAGGGTTGGGGTCATACATGCCTTCTAGCAAAGTTGAGAATAGTATATAACTGATGCTATTTTGGGCACAGCGGGAAACTCGGGATGCAGACACGTGTACGAGTGTGCCAGGTTAAAACAGGGCAAATTTTTAAGGCCAAAATAGGGCGTAATATTGGATCCAAAATGTATAACCGACACTCTTGGCCAATAAGGCCCATTTTTAAATGTCAATGATATGGCCAAAACAGGGCATAAAAATAAACCACAAACTGGAAGCATATGTATACATATAGGGCTGGTTTAGTGGTTGGACATACGATTCATTCCTTGATGTGTATGCTCTTTGATAACTTTGAGTGAATGGGATGCCATGTGTTGAAGGTATTGAAGCGTGAGTTGGAAATGCTTTGAGGATTGTTGAAATGGATAGAATTAGTGTTGGATGAACCTTACTTGCATGTGAGAATTGATTTAACTAAGTGTGAAAGAAAAAGTTGGTGCAGGTGGTGGCAGACAGCCAGCCACGTTCGTGACTGGCATTCTGGACACCAATAAGGGAGTCGAGAACAAGCCACGAACATGACTGATACCAGTCATGACCGTGACTGGTATTATGTCCCTTAACCAAAACCAGACACGAATGTGACTGAGCCAGTCACAAACATGACTGGTCTTCTGGCCAAGGGGAACAATTTTAGCCACCAGTCACGAACGTGACTGCCCTCCGTCACAATCGTGATTGGCCTTTTGGAAGCCGATGGAGTTATAAACTGAAGTGTCACGAATGTGACACCATGTGTCACGAACGTGATACAACATGTCACGAACGTGACACCCTTTTTGGTTTAAATTCCATAATGCTCAGGGTGTCACGAACGTGACTCAAGTCAACCACGTTCATGACTACCCATCAGACCAACATTGGAGGATGAATTTGGGAGCCACGAATGTGGTTGTATCAACCACGATTTTGGCGACCCTTCTGTCCCAATTAGTGAAATGATTTTTGGGAGCTACGAACGTGGTTGTATCAACCATGATTGTGGTGACCCTTCTGGCCAACTTTGTGGAATGTTTTATTTGGGATCCACGAACGTGGTTACTTCAGCCACGCTCGTGACTGCCAATCTGTTAACAGCAACTTGTTTTGTTGAGTCCAGATGTGTTACAATATGTATCCTTTGTGTTCATATGCCATAATTTGGAATATGTATGAGGATGATGTCATGGTCTTTTGCTAAACTCATTGCAAACCTCTATGTAACTCAATAGATAAATGTTTGGTTGTATGTATGCTATCTTGAGGACATTAACTTAGAAATGTGAAGTTTAAGAGATGATTTATATTAGTGTATGTTTAAAAGACGTATGTGTGAATGTTATGTGCTTAGGCAGATTGTCCATTTGGTGAGTGTTACTTACAGGGTTTCACGACTCACGCGTTTTAAGCTGCCTGTTTTGGGCAGGATTTTGAGGGGATCGTACCAAGGAGGTGTAGAAACTCTTTTGCTTGCTTACAACCAATACTCGAGAACAAAAGAACCAAAGGTGGGTCGTGCACTAGGATATGCATATCGCATGTCTTACATACAATTGTATAGAACGTTATAGTGCATACTAACTTTTGACAGGTCGTGATTTACATGAGATCTTTCTGTAAAACTAAATATATTTTGGAACAACTCCTTTTTGAACAATTGTAATTGTTCCTCGAGTTATGAAATGAAAAGATTTTATATAAGTTTTAAATGGTTATCTTAAAATAATACGACGTCCAAATTCGGGTATTACCAGTGGAGAGCTTGTGAAATAATAAAATTTGTAATAGTCGAATTTGGGGGTCACAATTTTTATAGGACAAATTTGGGGCGTTACAATAGTAGTCGACTAGTAGAAGTCCATTTGACTAGACATCGATGTTTATAGAGTCCGGAAGGCACCAGTAGTGTCACATCCTCATCCTTAAGCCCTAAGATTAATAAGTAATTAAAATGATTAAGTAGATTGATAAGTTAGTCGATAAAGGAATGAAAACTAGAGGTTTAATGTAAGTGGATTAAGGGTTGATAAAAAGTATATAAGAAAGGTTTGAAAGGGTAAAGAGCATGCCACAGGGTGTGTTGATGGCATAAGGTGTGCTATGAACACAAGTCGTGCCCATTTGTGGAGTGAAACGTGCCATGAACACAAGGCATGCCAATGTGTGGATTAGGCCGTGCCAATAGGCACAAGGCATGCCAATTTGTAGTTTGGGTCGTGCTAATGGAAATAAATTGACTTAGCAGATTTATATGAGCCTCAAAACTTGAAACATGAGGAAGAAAATTGGCACGAGGCATGCTAAATCAAGCACAGTTCATGCTAAGTACATTTGTCCAATTTTCTTGAGTTTTTGAAAAAAGAAGCATGAGCTGCATTTGGCACAGGTCGTGCCAATTTAGCACAGGATGTGCCACCGCTTAAATTTTCCTATAAATAGATGCATTCGTCCAAAAAAATGAAAAGGAAAGAAAGTATAAAGGAATAGGAAAGGAGAAAGAGTAGGAGATAGGAGAGCCAAGAGATTGTGAGATATAGTGATAGCGATAAAAATAGTGAGTAAGATATAGCAGGAGTATGGAAAATAATGGTCGTAAGAATACACGACTATAGAGGTATAGAGGTAAGATTTATGCCAAATTATTGTTTGAATATATGAATATATGGTTTGGAGATGCAAGTATTGACAATGGTTTATTGGAAAATTATTTGTGTATATAGGAAAATCATATTGGACGATTGACTCAGATCTGTGTGGTATTTTGGGAGATTTTCGATAGTACGAATTTACGAGTGAGTAATCCAGACTCACTTTTTAATATAATTTATGTGTGATCACCTAAAAGAAAGATAATTAACTGGTGTATGATGATGAGTGCAAATGAATGATCATTTATATGGTTTATACGAACTGCTAGAATTGCTAGAGTGTGGATTCATTGATGTGGCGAGCAGGGGTTGCACATATGCTATGAGGCCTATAGGCAAAGTGTTTGATTTGATGATTGATTATGATGTTGATTTGAGATGATGCATACACGTAAATCATTAACAAGATAAATTTACGAGCACAAAGAAAATGACAGCATATGCATATGGATGTTTGAGATGTTTGATAGGATAAATATGATTATAGGTGAAACCTTAGGAAATTATCTTATGGTAATATAACTAAGATAAGCCTAAAAATAATTATAAAGACGAAATAAAAAATAATAAATATCAAATATTTTTTAAAAAAACAGAAATATCGTTACGATAGGAAGTTCATGATCATTCATGACTTCATATTTAAAGAAATAATATTATTGATATAGATGTATGATCGTATATTAATATATACAATTAATGAATTTATATATGAATATACGATGGAATGGTCATACAAAGATATGAAATGAAAGAAAAAAAGAAAATATGGAAAATGAGAATGTATACATATATGCATTCGAATTTCGAATAGATACATACGAAATGAAATGAAAAACAAAATGAAAATGCAATCAAGTATGTTATACGATTGTGTGATGTGAAATATGGTATATGTGATATGATATTATACTTGAGATGATATGGTACAAGATATGGTATTTGATATGACAAGGTATTGGATATGATAAGATATTGATGGTGATTGGATTGGTGATTTTATGATCGATCATAGAGAGGAAGCGGAGAGGAAGTATACATGATACATGAGATGGTACTGGTGAGGTGATATGATATGTTATGATATATGATATTGTATTGATGGTAATTGAATTGGTTATTTATGATCGATCACGGAGAGGAAGTGGAGAGGGACTGGAGAGGAAGATTATACAGTTTACAGTTACAGAATACAGTATACAGTTACATGACGTTTTAGAAATTTATTTGATATGATTCATACAATCACAGAAAACACCTTTTGATTATTACATCGCTTATATATGTATGTGAACATATAAATGCAATTACAATCATAGAAGATATGATTTGAACATACAGGGAAAAATGAATACGAATCAAGTTATAGAACATATGAGTAATAAAGAAAAGAATAGATATCTTGATATTAAGAAAATAAAGATAAGTTCCATACTTAAATAAACATATAGATTATGGGTAAAATCATAAAGATATTGAAATGGATAAATTCTTATATATGATTACTCACTGAGCTCACAACTCATGCAACTGCGATTTTTGTTTTAGGAATAGGTGGTAAATGAAAGATTAGTGTGACATGCCAGCAAGTGGGTTAGCTGCCGCTCCTTAGCACTTCCTCTCTCTGCAGTCTAATAGGATTATATG
The DNA here is from genome assembly GCA_948193385.1 of Breynia disticha f. nivosa. Taxonomy (NCBI): domain Eukaryota; kingdom Viridiplantae; phylum Streptophyta; class Magnoliopsida; order Malpighiales; family Phyllanthaceae; genus Breynia; species Breynia disticha. The sequence goes on along the minus strand of CANYCX010422157.1, from coordinate 2,995 downwards.
TATGGTTACATGTATAGATAATTGTTGCATGATATGTGTGTTTTTATGATTATATGAAAGATTTATATAGATGAAATGAAATGATTATTTCATGTTTAGTAAATGAAATTAAATAAACAGGTATGATTTATAATAGGGTGATAATTGGTTGATATAAGGGAATACAAAAAATCCATACAAATCATGCCTGAAAAACATGAGTCTTGTATTGCAGCTGAGCAAGAACATATTAGTATAATACGGGGCCGTGCATATGGGACGTATTACATTAACATGAGCTATGCTCTAGACCGAGCTATCTGTGGAACTCATTTTTAAAAACATAAATTCCGATTAGTTAAATACATTTCATAAAAATCACATAATTATTTCAAATAATTAGTTACATATCATAAAATCCATTAACTATACAAGTGAGAAGAGGAAAATAAACCATTTGTCAACCAAAAACTCGGCCCATTTTTATAAATGTAACATATATTTTTACAGCGGAAAACGATCATAAGTATAAAAACATTTACAACTCAAAATGTTTATATACACAAATATGTACAAAAGTATACAAAATCCAAAATATAACATCTCAAAATATGGAGCTCGACCTCGGATGATATCACTTTGGAAGTCAGATCACAGCAACTCCGGTCCAACTGCAGCTATCTACGTCTTGCGCAACATTTTACAATACAGAAAAATAGATGAGTATTTTTCAATACTCAGTAAGCTCTTAACACTAGAATATAACTTATAATTTATATACTTTCACATTCACAGTTCTTCTTTAAAATGTGGCGCAAGAAGAATCAGACATTAACATGAGGACGTGCTAACCCAGTACGAGGACGTACTAAACCAACACTTGGCGTATTTGATTTCTAATTTTCAAGAAAACACGAATTGTGCTTTCCTCAGCACACAATCATGTCGGATGTCTATATTGCATGTTATGACTTAGCAACATCACAAAACAAATCCCATTTAAGCTGTCCAGACAAGGAAAAATGCAAGTGGAAACGGCTAGGCAGGTCGTTCCTGTTGGCCGTTTCCACTGTCCAGTTTTCAATACAGGCAGAACGGCTTTGGAAACGGTTCTAAAGGTTGTTTCCAATGCTGTTCTGACCTGATGTAGTCACATTTCAGCATTTCAAATACATTCCTTTAACATACAACTTCCATACAAGCCTTAGACCATCTTTCCATTTCATACAACTTAACTTACAAGCCTTAACTAATTTATAACACACAAACATATAGATAGCATCCTTCATTATTTGACTTATCATACATGTATCTCTTATCTATTCATACATTTAACACACATAGATCAAACCATTCAAGCGTAATCACATCTCCAAGCTTCTATTTATCATTTTAAGTCAAGCAAGCACAATTCCATTTAGCCAACATACAATAGGCATTCTTTATAACAAAACACACCTCATCCATTCAATCAACCAAGGTTACAAAGCATCCATAATATCATTCACTCAACAAGCAAGCAACCAATAAGCAACATATAATCATTGAATGCTAATGCTTATGCGAATGAATGCGAATGCAAAACATACGAATGTCACTACCCCGGGGACTTCATTTCTTATTTCTCTTTTCTTTTCTTTTTTTTTCATTTTCTTTTCATTTTTCCCTCGTCCCTAGGACGGCATCGAGCCTTGCTCAGAATATCCCTTGGTCCTTGACCGGCATCGAGCTCTCGCCTGGAATCACTCAGGCCTTGCCTGTTTCTCATTCTCATCTCGTGTCACATAAATAATGCAACACAATATGCATGTACAATGCACTCATATTCCAGTTCAATCAATCAATGGTATCAAGTATGCTCACATGCCATTGAACAAGCATTTCCTCAACATATGATCAACATACCATCAACCTTAAGTCAATGTAATCAAAAAGAGCACACTTTACACAATCCAACTAAGAACTCATTTCATTCATAATCAATTCATTTACAATCATGCTTATATTATCCAAATCATACAAGATTCAATCCATTCACCACAACTAATTATTCACAAACATTATAAACATATATATTAACATATCATCAATCCATTCTTCTATATATAACAATCTCATCATAACATTATAGGCCAACCTACAATCAACTATTAATCAACCAAAGCATAATAGCTTAGAATTCATATTAAAGTTCATTTTACACACTTACAATTCAACCTTAATTCAATTCATCATTTCACTGCATTTAGTAAGTGTAAGACCACTTACCTTAGCCAAACACAATCACCGCTCACAAACGGCACCGACTAACTCAAGCAAAACGACGTACAGATTCTCCTGTACGAATTTAATCATATAAACAACATTAATTGATCGTATTTACATTAATTCCAACTTAGAATCAATAAACTCCCTTTCAAAACATCAACCATTAACCTTTAGTAATTCTATTCTTATGAAACCCTTAATCAATTTACAATTTAATCATCGTTTCTAAGTTATACTAAGCTTAACAACATCAATCTAATACTTTTCCAATCTCAATCTTAACTTAACACAAAAACCCTAATTCAATATTAATCCAAAACCTTAAGAAAACAAGCAAAACAACCATACTAACTTACCGTACTGATCCTGGTGATGTTTTTGGCAAGAGATTAGATAGTTTTTCACGTCCAATGATCAATTTGAGGCAAGATAGGATGATTTTTGAAGTTGCAAGGTTCTTAGACGTTCTTAGAAGTGAGAGGAAGTTTTTGTGAGGAGAGAGATTCATTTTTAGGCTGTATTTATATCAATTCAGGTGCGAACGGCCTGGGGAAAGGCCACTGGGCATTCTGGTGGCCGTTTGCATCATTTGGCTACACAAAATGCATGGGAACGGCCTCCAGGCCGTTTCAGTTGGCCGTTCATGCCCATTTTTAGCTTTTTCTTCATATTTCAAATCATCCTCCTATCAATTACTTATCAACTTTAATCTAGTCATGTTTTCTCATTTATTCCTCATCATTTTCAA
>CANYCX010422111.1:0-24632 GCA_948193385.1 Breynia disticha f. nivosa | reverse complement strand
GACGAGACTTGAGTTCTGTCTTGTTCTCGTTCGAGTCTCGATCGAGGTATGATGACCCTCGATCGAGACTAGGCTTCTGTCTCCTTCAATTCTTTTCTTTGCTTGAGTCTCGATCGAGGGTTGCATACCTCGATCGATATTTGAGTTCTGTCCACATAAATTCCGCTTCCACCGAAATGCATATTTTCACAATTTTTCCTCAGGTTATAGCGAATTTCCCGCACTTGCCAGCATACCTAGATAACAACATAAACATAAGAAAAGCTCTAACATTTATTCAATTTATCTATCAAAATATAACGAAAACACGCTATGATATAAGTCAAATAGATGTGTATAATTAGCCGTATCATATATCCTCAAAGCTATGTGCTCAGGATGTGTGCCTAACCTCTCCTGTGTGGTACAGAGGTATCCTCTCCTATGTGGAACATAGGACAAAAACCTGGGGTCATCCTGTGTGGATTTGCATTAGCATTGAAATTGCATAAATTTGCATTTATGTAATTCTATGAGCTCCTGTGTGGATTATAGATATCTGTGTGATATTGAACATATGTGGTTCGTGATTACTGTGTGGTATCTTGTGTGGATATTGATCTATATGATCATAATGCTGCTGTGTGCTATATTAATGTTCTATATGAATAAATTGTTGTGTGCTGATATAGATATAATTAACCTGTGTGGTTAGAAATTCTGGGTGAATTGAATGGATATGTTTTCGCAGGCATGATCTGATATCATAGGGAGAAAGAAGTTAGACACGTCCTCGTGCTGATTTGTTTTTTTTTCCCTGCACATCATTTTATCTAAATTAAGCTAACAATACTTACTGAGTATGTTAAATACTCAGGCCCGTGTGTTTGTTTAAATGATGTGCAGATTATAGGTAGCTACTATTGCTAGATAGTGACAAAGGTGATCAGAATTACAGAGCTATACATCAGAGGTCCGACTCTAGAGTTTATTTTTTAATTTTGTTTTGTGCATATGTTATACATATATGTATATACACACGAATTTGAGTTTGTGATGTTTTCAAACGAATTTAGCTTCTGTTTGTGTTTAGATTTTGAAAATGAAACAGGATTGGGATGAGATTTGTATAAACAACGTGCATATATTTTCTCTCTCCTCATTTTAAAGATTTGATTTTATATTATTTCTTAAATTGTATTTTTTATCTGGGAAAATGGATTTTAAATTTGAGTTCCACATTTGGACACTGGTACGGTCATGCCAGTGTCAGCACGGGTCGTCCTGAGCTGTTAAAATACAAAAACATTGGAAATTGAAGCGGGACATGGAAAAATAAGTATGGCATAGGTCGTGTTGGAGGTAGCACAATCGTGCTGAGCCACATACTTGTATTTAAGCTGTTTTTGAGCAGAAAATAGAAGGAAAAATGAGAGAGAAATAAAGAGCAGAGTAGTAAGGCTGGGAAGGAGAGAGATAGTGAGTTTGAACTAGAAATTGAGTATAAAATATCAAATTGACTGTAGAATTGAGCCGGGATTCTGGCATAGCTGAGACAAGAAACTCTCAGAGATAACGATTATAATTTATAAAGTTTATATATAGAATTATTGTGAATTAAGTCTAAAAGTTAAGAATTGCTAATATTTGATGAGATAGAAAATTAATAGGATTGAAATAGGAACATGCATATTTATATATATTGTTATGTTGAGTTTTCAGAGAATTTCGTATATGATTTTATAGGACGACAGGCTAGACGATCAGGACAGGATCAGTACTCATATCATTTAGAGTATTTCAGCTAGCAGGTGAGCAGTCTAACTTAGTTAAAATACGAGTTATTATGAATTTTGAATATGTGACATTCTATGATTGATTGTGAATTTATATATATATATATATATATATATATATGAATTGCGAAGAAAAGTTAAAAGTGGAAATATGTATAATTACACAGGAATATGTTAGAAATGAAAACGAATGCATATAATAGTAGTCAGAAGAATAATTAAATACAGGTGTTGTCGATATTGGTGATATGATATGGTTTAGTGGATTATGGTTTGGATTGGTGATATGATCGATCATTGTAGACGGAAGAATATAATAGTAGTCAGAAGAATTTTATTGTAGACGGAAGATAAAAATGCGTACGATATCACATGACGAATATTCAACACTACAATTAGAAATATGAACATGATCTTAAATTCAATACAAAATGATAATATGAATATGAAATTTGTTACAGGAAATGATATTAATAACCATACATGGAATAAATAAGTGATTATGATTATGATTTATATGACTACTTACTGAGCCTGTAACTCACCAACTACAATCATATATTTTATTTTGACATCAGGTAGTGAGACAGCTTAGCTTTTGAGATTTCTACAGATGGTTGAACTACTACTATCAGGACTCTCTCTTTTCATCGGATACCAACTAGGAGTCTACATGTTAGACATTTGAATGTTGTATGTATACTGGATATGAAGTTTGTTGTTAAGACTAATACTAGTTTGTTTGAGATGTTTGTTGGTAGATTACATTGAGTTGATATATATATAGTTATTTATTTATGAGTGCTATTAATTGTCTTCTGGATGATAGTATAGGTTAAAGTGCATGTTCATATTGATATGGTGATATATATGTGTGAGAGATTCTACTGTTAATTATGATTGATTTACATGATGGATATTAGGTTGGTGGTGAGTGTATTCTCAGGTTACAACAGATATACACAAACTATACTTAATTTCTACAAACGTATTAGATCAACACAAGGTCGAGCCCATGGGTGTGTTGACTAACACGATCTGTGTCTCGGTTATACATTATATTGAGCTATAAACTCTACATATATTATCGCACCCAAATTTAAAAAGTTCATTTTTTGGTTAAAAACATGATTTTGGAAAGCATTTTTTTTCTTAAAATAGTTTAGTAAGCTAAGAAGATATAAAAAGCAGAATAAACATGCATTACTTAAAACCCGGCCAAAGTTGGACCATATACAATATCAAGTCATAAATGTGCAGAAGCTATGAATATGATTTTAACAATGCATGTAAATCATCTCTATACTAGTGTTTGTATAGATGTACAAAATGATGAAACCAAAAGCTAGGACCCTTAACCTCGTATCAAGTATCGCACTGTGAGCAACCTCAAAAACTATAGTCACAACCACAACTACTTTCGCTCTGCACATTCACCACAAACACAATCGCATCGTGAGTAACTAAATATCCAATATGTACATCTACATCACTTACCAAGGTAGTTAATGCATAAGTGCTTGTTGGTAAAGTATCTTAGATGTTTTAGTGACTATAGAGTTAAGGAAATTGTACTAGTCACTATATACTTCAATAAGCTTTAGTTTATTATCAAAGGTAAAGAATTATCCCTCTTAATTTGCTCCTAAACTTCCAAACATTAAATTGGTTATTCTTTCTTTTCTCTTCTTAAAGAATTAGATTTATCACTGTTTATTGTTGAAAATGGTCTAGAGAATGGTTTATTCAAACCAATCTGCCACCCGTTTCCCCTTATTAAAGCTCTCTAAAAGTGGAACGGTTTGGGCGGTTTACTCTAAACCATTCTTGAACCCATTTGATTCTTCTAAAAATTATCTAAAAGTGAAATGGTTTTGGGAAACCATTCCAAAACCCGTTTTGACCTTCCAAAACTGCTATAGAAGTGGAACTGTTGGGGAAACGATTTCTGCTAACCATTTCCTAAACTGTTCTCCATTGCTTTTAGCTAAAACCCACACTTAACACATTCACAAAAACAGACAAAACTCACCCAACATAGGTACATAGCGAGCACACCATAAAGCACCATTCCATACGTAACATTGAACAACATTAACACTCAATTCACACATTCCATTTGATTTCCAAACATCATTCCACATTCATACTCAAATTCCATTTTAGATTCCTGTTTCATCATTACCACATTTCATCCATAACCAAACAAACAACACATACCGTTCACATAACCATACACTCATATAATTTGACAACTCCCCTTTCTATCATTTTCCTCAGCATGAACACGTCACACCATGCTCATCAACATGTCATCATGCCTGGATGAACATCAATAATTTTCATATCAAACATACCATATGCATCAATCCCCAAAAGGACTATAAGTTTGATACATCTCAGTCGGTCATGAATCAACATAAGTAATATCATCATTTCCATTTCAAACCATTAATACATACCGCATCAATACTAGTACCATACAATATCAAACATCCACCACCAATGCCTCATCATTTCACACATCACAAATTATTTGTATAGTTCCACATAATTTCCATCTCTCATAACAACATTACACTCACAATCATCATCATTCTTACTTATTAACAATTACGCACTTTACACATTTTGCACTTAATCATTCTAACCAAAATTAAACATTCACAATCATGCACATTTAATTAAGTATGTTTAACCATACAAATGCAAGACATACCAAGGTAAGTGAGATTCGATGCAGTTACCTCGAACTCTGCAAAGTTGACCCTCAGCTCAACTCCAATTCAGGTCCCACACAACGTTCCCTACATCATTTGAATCACACTTCCATCATTAAACACAAATTCCACTTTAATCTCTCTTTCCTACACTTAACAAAACCCCCCCATATTAGCACAACCCAACATCCTAACCGTCCCTCAATATCACTAAAAAAATGTTAAAGACTCACACATTTAAGATTCCTACACAAAACCCACATAACCCACACTAATCTCATTTTAAAAACTCAAAAATTTCATCTAAGGTTAAAAGTTTTCCTTGTTCCAAGTTGGCTTAAACTCGAGAATTTGCCCATTGGGTCATTCATGCTTGGAATCTATGGAAATCTAAGAGTGATGGGTTAAGATTTGTGTTTGGAAAGGTCTAGGAATGTTTCTTTGAGGGTTTGGAAGAGTGGGTGTTGGCTAGGGTTTTGCAAACATGTGTTTACTCTCTTTTCTTCTTAAATACTCTTCTAATTTTAAGTTCCCACCAGGTGGAAACAGTTTGCTGAACGGTTTGCCGAACGGTTTACCTAAACTGTTTGCCTAACCATTTCACCTCTATTCAGTGCAAAATTCAAAATTTTTATTCGCGTCTGGAATGGTTTGGGGCACAGTTTAGCCTAACAGTTTCCCTGGCCATTCTCCTTGACTGTTTGCATAGTTTTTCGCAAGTTTTTGTTCATATTTTTAGGGGCGTTACATATATAAATTTGAGAAATGTTTGAAAAGTGTGAGAGTATGATTTGAATAGTTAACGAAAAGTATGATTGAAAGTGAAAACTTTTCAAATAGAATTTCAAATTTATTAATAGAATAGTTAATATATGATCCCTGGATAGTTAATTGATGTGTGATTTATGTCATGCATTTGTATGTGCATTGTGTGAAATGTGTGCTAAATCATTCTTATTTTGTTTTATAGATATGTTGCAGCCTAGACAACCTACTGAGAGAGAGGGAGCAGTAAACCCCTAAGATACTGTTCAGATGTATTATGTAGGATCTAGACACAAGCCATATGATCATGATCGTCCTTATTATAGTCTAGTTTATCCTTATCCACCACCATCTTATTATCCTATGTATATGGATCCACCTCTGATTGAATACCTTATTAGATCCAGAAACTTTAAAGAATTGAAGAAGTTGGGAGCTGTAGAGTTTTGGGGTACCATAGATCCACGACTAGCAGAGGAGTGGTTGGATCAAGTTATCCAAGTTTTTGAGATGATGCAAGTTATTGTTGGAGATAGGTTATAGTTTGTTGTATCCTTGTTACAGGGTGATGCATATAACTGGTGGAAGATTGTTCCCCATTCTTTGGAGTTTCTACAGGTAATAACATGGGATGATTTGTTACGAGATTTTAGGAAGAAATATTTATCGGATGTATACCCTGATGCAAAATGAAAAGAGTTCTTAGCTCTGAAGCAAGGGAAGATGACTATAGCTAAGTACGAGTTACATTTTACCCAATTATCCTATTTTGTTGTCAATCTTATCCCTACTGAATGGGATAAATGTAGAAGATATAAAGATGGTTTAAAAAAATATAAGTAATTTATAATAATGTTAATTTGTAATTCTTTTAATTTAATAATGTATATTTTTAATCTATTTCACTATTATTTTTACATTTAATTATTTTTTAAAAATGAATTTTTATAAAATTTTAAATTACGAGTTAGGTAAAAGAATAAAAATATTAATAAAAAAAATATTTGAACAAAGTGAGATCCTAAAAATCCCTAGTTATCAATGACGAATTCAGAGAGTCACTGTTAATAAAAAACATTTGAACAAATGATTGCAATTATGATATTTATTTTCTTTTTTTATATCATCTTTGAAGTTGAGTAAAGAAGATTTCTATATCGTGGAGTCAGGTAAGTACGTTGATTATCCATGACGATTGGCCACAAGTTCAACTTTCATTTCATATGTTAAAGGGAAGTTTGCTAAAACAATTGCTGCCATGCATGGACCTCCTAGTGATAAGTATCACTACCACTACCACTACTATGTTTTTAGATGCCAACTACTTTTTGTACCTTGTCTTACAGGTGTTGTCCAAGGGTGAAGGGTTTATATGCTAGAATTACTACTGGGGCGTGCACTCTCATCTTGCAAAGTGGCATCCAGGAAGTTGCGTTAAACTGACAATAGGATATCTGTGCACTCACATATTCGACTTTTTGGAGGTAAATTTGCTTTTATCTGATTATATTTTTTAATGAACACGTGGTTTTTTCTTTGCAATCAATTTTTTTTGGTTTTGTAATAAACATAAATGAGCACACATGAACATAATTTTTTACGTTTTAATGTTATGTGTTCATCATAACTATTAAATATTGTTGAACATGATTGAACATTGATGAACATTTTTCCATTTGGAGGTCCACAATATTGTTTCTACAGACAATGAGAAGTATGAGTTATGATGGATCCTAACTTTATGTGACAAACAACACGCAAGTGTACGCAATCAAATAATATAGGGAGTAGAAACTCAACCTAAATATTGAACCCTACAGAATAAATTAGATGTCATGCAAGTTTTAATTACTTATTAGAAGTCCAATCAATTGAAAGGATGATTTTAGATTAATACTAAGATAAGTTAATTTAAATGCAACTAACCTAAATTGCAGATAAACTAAATTAAAATGATGAAAGCGAAATTAAAAGACCACAAAAGTAAATTAAATCGAAAGCAATAAACAAGCAATGAAATAAAGCATCAAAATTGAAATTGCATTAACTCAAATGTAAAAAAAAAGCATCCAAACAAGAAAGTAAACTTCATAAATCAAAAACTCAATACTAACTAAACAACTATCCATCTAAAGTGTCAAAAACATAAAGTGTCGAAAACATAAAGCGATGAACATAAACCCAATTCAATAACACTCAAAATCATATAGTAAATTTGGAATAAATCTAAAACAGTGCGGCAAATGTAAATCAAGCATCGTAAGTGTAAAGGAACTTCAATCCAAGAAATCCTAAGCAAAACCCAATTGAAAAACCTACAATAAAATGTAAACGGGAATCAGAACGCGATTAAACATGGAATTGAAAGGCATAAAACATAAAGGAAATGAGATTGAATTGAAACTACAAATTTGAGAATGAAATCTCAACTAAAAAAGATTAAAATTATCAAAGGAAACTCGAATCTACTGCCTAAAACTAGACTAATGCTGAAAAAATCCTAAGATCTGGCTATCAAATCCTTTTGAAACCTTAAAAAACCCCTCTTTAAGTGAAACACACTATTCTATTTCTTGACATGGGTATGTTGGATCTAACACGGGTCGTGCTCTGTGTTTTTATCAAATGGCACGATGTCAGCACGTCCAGCACACACACCTCGTTCTAAAAATAATTCAGCACAATCCTCTTGTTGATAAACACGACACGTGTTGTGCCTAAACACTCAAAATAATGAGTGTGCTTTCACAGATGGATTGTGCATGGAAATCCAAACAGGACATATGAACAACACCCCCGTGTTAAGTAAACACAAAGGTTGTGTTGCACTGTTCATGTCTGTTTCTCTCCCGATTCACTGCTAACTTGTCCAAATATCTTCCTCACATAATAATCAATATACATTATTGAATCAAAAATCAAAATCATACAAAAAAAGTCTATATTCCATAAAGATACGAGCTATTCCACGTGAAAGCATCATATTCAAAATTAATGAAGTTTTCCTCTTAATTACAATATTAAATGCGTTCCTGAGGTGAAATTTATATAATATGCATACATAATATAAAATTTATTGTTTGAAAATATACTCATATTAAAACATAGTAAACTAATTACCATATTAATCACGTATAATTTAAAACGTTTCATCCTATTTGCATACGAGTTACTATTAATACGAATCATTCCACTTTTTCATACTTTGAATAACTTCATACCAATATATGAAATATTTTATTTATCATTATTCCGTTACAGATCTAGAATATTGATCGTATTAGTTAACACATCCATGGATTAAGCTTTGTATTACACTAATACGCCCTTTATTCTTTATTAAGTAAGTCCATACTTTACGTAGAACTGCTATATAACGGCTATAATATGGATATCCCATATACCTATTGCATTCCTCCTACAAACCAAATTCAACAATATACAAAACTCTCACACACATGCTCATATTAATCAACACGTAACTCAGTCGTCAAATCTATCAATAGATCTCTCTCAACAAAGCAACCTCAGATATATATATATATATATATGTAACTATATCAATAGAACAGTCTGTAAGTAATATCAAACTCATCCTATGTCAATCTCAAACAAAATATACAAACCATATAACAACATCTCATCATATGCAAAATGTATGCAACAGATCCTAATGGCATCAGCAGAAGAGAGAGAAGTAGATCGAGTAGCAGCTGTCTAACCTATAGAAAAGCAAAACTCCAACACTGCTAGTAAAAATGTATACCCCTTCTAATACTTGTACCTAAAACAAACATCGCAGTTGCATGAGTTGCGGGCTCAGTGAGTAATCTTTAATTCCTTTTTCAATATAATATAACAGTTACATATACGAGCTAGTATTTCGACTGTGTTTCATTTTATAGAATACAAATAAAACATATAAACAGATCACATTTCATATATACGTATTCTTCATCCTTTTCATTTTTCCTTTGCATTTTCTTTTTCATTCATTTCATTTTCCATTGAACTATTCTTTTTGACTCATTTCGAATTCGATTCGTATATGTTTGAATTGAACATTCTCGTTCATAATAAATCCTAACTTCTGTCTTCCTATTAGTTTTGAAAATAATTTTCCACCTCCTTTTCATGTGGACCTAACTTTTGTCGCCCTACTTCCGTCTCCGAATAATCGATCATTTATCACCTTTCCATATGTAACGCCCCAAAAATTCTACGAGAATATTACGAGAATACGGCAAAAAATGCTATAGGTAGGGTAATTAATGAGGTTAATGTGAGTTGTAATGCATGTAGGTATCGAGTTCTGAAATCCAAACTGGGGAGCTGGTGAAGAACTTGTTCTTGGATCCTGAGGTAAGTGTGTTCAACACTTACAAATCGTAATGTTAGCCGTGGTTGAAGAAGATGATGTTTTCAAATTGTTGGTTTATGCATATGTTGATGGATTGTGTTTTCGAGTAAGAAAGAATAATTAGGATTTCTTTGGAAATTATATTATGAAAAATTGAATGAATGGAATGGTTGATGTGCTATGTATGATTTTGGTATTTTGTTTGTCATACGAAATGGTGATTGTGCGAGTTGTAGAAAGTGAATGGAATTTATGTTTAATATGATGGTGAGTATTATTATTGATGAGATATGAAAATGTTGCATTCATATACAATGATATTTGCACATGTTATTAACATCTCGTATGTTAATTGTGGGGATTTTCCAATCGAGCAAAAGCTCATGATTCATGTGGGGATTTTCCAAAAATTGAGCGGAAGCTCAAATGTGAAGATTTGGTAACTCGAGTGAAAGCTCTACTGTTTATGTGGAGATTTTCCAACATTGGAAGTGGACTCTCTCACGCGCGTAATAAGATCCTAGGGCATACATTTAGTGTGAATTGCATCGACACGTCATGAATTGTGCATTTATGTGAGCATTGATTTGGTTTGGGTATGAATATGGATTTGCATGTGCAATGAGATTGAATTTGGGCTCGTTTGATAAAACTTGTGGTAATGGCTTACGAATTATTTTCTTGCAAGCGTGCTTAGATGTGAATCAATGGAATTGGTATGTTTGTGATGAGTTAATGTGTATATTTTCTTGGAAAATAATGACCTAGATGTATGCTTAACGTTGGAAAGGACTTAATTATTGAATTGCAAACTCTTTTATAACTACAGGTGCGAACGGCCACGGGAACGGCCAGGCTGGCCATTTCCCATGGTCGTTCTCTTATTAATTAGTTAAAGACAGGGGACAGAATAGCCAGGAAATGGCCACTCTGGTTGTTTCTCTTGGTCATTTCTCCTGATATGATTGCTGAAAGAGAATTGTTGTGAATGGTTTGATCTAGTATGGTTGTTTAATTGATTCCTAAGTTAGTGCAATATATTGGTGTGGAGGTTAGGCCGTGGAGGCTGAAAGTTCCCCTGTGCACTCAACATTATAATCTATAAGGATCGCTTACTGAGTATTCTTAATACTCACCTTCTATTTTGTTGTGTATATTTGTGCAGAGCAACAGTAGCGTGGAGCAAGACTTTCCTTTTTGGGCGGAGCGTGTACGTGTGATACTTACAGTAGGTCGGCTCCTAGTGAATTTTTGGGATACACCATACTTTTGCATTTTTTACATTCTATAGCCATATACATGATAGTATAGGCTTGGAACTTGCATTGTTTTATACCAAAAATCATCAGCTTCTGCATATTTCAGATTGATGTGTATTTTGGTCCTGTTTAAATGAGATGCATGTATGTCATCTTTCTATATATTTATATATACATTTACTCTCTCGTTTTCAATGGTGTTGATATTTAAAAAGAAAAAAATGGGTGAAAAAATTGAGGTTTAACGAAAATGAAGTTTGCGAAAATAGGGTTCACATTTAGTGGTATCAGAGCAGGGAATTAGATTCCCTGCGAACTGTTCCATAAAATGTTTTCATTGCATTATTTTCATGAACTAAAAGTTTTTCAAACGGTGATTTGTTTAGGATGGAGCCCATTGAGGATGTATCACACGAGGTTACCGTCGAGTCCCAAGAGTCCATTCAGAAGGACCAGCCCCAGGACACGAAGCACCTCCTGCACCCGATGGAGCACCATTTGCACCAGGTGCTGTACCACCATTTGACCCAACCCACACTTAGTTCTACCATGCTATGTTACAGCAGTTCTGGGGCAGACAGAGAGCCCAGCAGGGAGGACCACTAAGAGGCCAGCAGGGGGAGGGCCTCACTATTGACAGAAACTTTATAGAGGTGTGCAAGCAGGGTGCCAAATCTTTTGAGGGACCACTGATCCCGTAGAGGCCGAGGACTGGCTTTGACATACGGAGCAAATCTTTAGCAGGTTGAGATGCACTCCAGAGTAGAGGTTGGGGCATACTAGCTTGTTGATAGAGAAGGGAGCTTGGGATTGGTGGGAGGCAATCCCCGGGAGTCAGAGTGACCCCCTCACTCTCACTTGGGAAGACTTTCTGAGGGAGTTCGCTGAAAAATATACCCCTCAACTCTATCGCAGCAGGAAGAAGATAGAGTTTCTGGGATTGAAGCAAAAGGACATGACCATCACCGAGTACGAGGCTCAGTTTGCTAGACTCTCCCACTACGCACCAAAGGATATAGCGACTGACCAATAGCGTAGAGGCAGATTCTACCTACTAGACGCTGCTAGAGACAGCACTCAGAGCTGAGGAGCTCTTGATTAAGGAGGGGCGTGCAGAGGTAAAGAGGCAAAAGAAAATTGGCAGTTCTAGCAGCACTGGAGGACAACAGAGGATAGAATTTAGATATTCTAGGAGCACTAGTAGAGGAGGCAGTCATTAGAGGGTGTGTCCAAGAGTAGGGGGAGTCATACCTATAGACCCCCTACTTCAGGACAGCAGGGTTGTGGAAGCTGTACTAGTAGACACCCGACCGCTATGTTTCTACTACCACTAGCCCGGTCACCACGTCAGGCAGTGCTATGGTAGGATCAAAGATGAGGCCAAAACAGCACCAGAGCATAGCAGTGTAGGAGATAATATGGGAGTTTCTACTTTTGGCAGAGGTCGGGCAGAGGTGGGAGAGCTTCTGGCACAACCTTCAGAGGTGGAGGAGCATCACAGTCAGCAGCTCCCACTCAGGCATGTGTCTATGCTATGACACGGGATGAGGCGACAGCCAACCCCGACGTCATTACTGATACGATCACTATTTCTTCCCATAGTACATTGGTGTTGATTGACCCTGGATCGATATGATCTTTTGTTAGCGAGTCACTGATAGAGCAAATCGAGGGTAGAGTGTCACCTCTAGGCTACTTTGTAGCAGTTTCCATACTAGTTGGGGGTACTATATTAGTGAGGGATGCAGCGAGGGATTGTGAGCTGCACATAGGTAGGGCGAGATACATTGCAGATCTTCATGTTTTGAAGATGACGGACTTTGGGGTTATACTTGGCATGGACTGGTTGTCCAAGAACTGTGCAGTTGTAGATTGTTATGCGAAGGAGGTGGTGATCGAAGTTAATGGTGAGAAGAAGGTATTGTTGGTGGGCGAGCGAAGGGTTATTCCCTCCTGTTTGGTATCTGTAGCGGTGGTTACAAAGCTGATTAGAGATGGTGTGATGCATATTTAGCCTGCGTGACAGATGCGGGTAAGACGAATATAGAGGTCAATGATGTGAATGTTGTGAGGGATTACCCAGAGGTGTTTCTGAAGGAGTTACCAGGGTTGCCCCCATATAGGGAGGTGGCTTTCGAGATAGAGACATTGTCAGGGGCAGTGCCAGTGCCAGTGGCGCCGTATAGAATGACTGTTGTAGAGTTACAGGAATTGAAGAGTAAGTTAGAAGAGCAAGTTAGAAGAGCTTCTAAAGAAGGGTTTTATCTGACCTAATGTGTCGCTGTGGGGTGCGTCAGTTCTTTTTGTGAAAAAGAAGGATGGAAGTTTGAGACTTTGTATTGATTACTGGAAATTGAATAAGGTAACGGTAAACAACAAGTATCCATTTCAGAGGATCGACGATATGATTGACCAGTTGATGGGAGCGACAGTGTTCTCTAAAATAGACCTGTAGTCGAGTATTGGCAGTTGAGTGTGCAGGAGAATTTCATTTAGAAGACAACATTTAGAACTCGATATGGCCACTACAAGTTTAAGGTGATGCCATTCGGGTTAACTAACGCACCAACAGCCTTCATGGCTTTGATGAATAAGCTGTTTCAGCTATTTTTGGAACGGTTTGAGGTGGTGTTTACTGACGACGTGTTGGTATACTCTAAAGACAGGGAGGAGCACGAAGGACATCTTCGACTTGTTTTAAAGCTATTGAAGGAAAAAGAACTATATGCCAAGTTTGAGAAGTGTTACTTCTGGATGAATGAGGTGGTCTTCCTAGGTCACGTGATTTTGGCAGAGGGTGTTAAGCAGGACCTAAACAAGATAAAAGCAGTGCAGGAGTGGGAGGCTATTTAGAATGCGACTGAAGTGCACAGCTTTCTATGCTTGGCAGGTCATTGTCGGCACTTTATTGAGGATTTCTCCATATTGGAAAGGCCGATGACAGGATTGCTTAAGCAGAATACCCCGTTCATTTACAATGAACGATGTGAGGAGAGTTTTCAAGAGTTGAAGAAGATATTGGTAGAGGCTTCGGTGTTGACATTACCAACCGAGGGTGGCAGATTTGTGGTGTATACAGATGCCTCTAGAGCAGGCTTAGGTGGGGTTTTGAGGCAAAATGGGTGAGTGATTACTTATATGTCTCAGTTGTTGTGGACATATGAGGCTAATTATCCTACCCACGATCTAGAGTTGGTGGCGATCATTCACGCTTTAAAAGTGTGCCGACACTACTTGTACGGTGAAACCTTCCAGATTTTCACTGATCACAAGAGTCTCAAGTATATCACCACTCAGCGAGAGTTGAACTTGAGACAGCAGAGATGGATTGAGTTGCTCAAGGATTACGATTGCACGATAGTGTACCATCTGAGCAAAGTGAATGTAGTCGCCGATGCGTTGAGTCAGAAGGGAAGAGAGGATGCAGATGCAGTAACTTATCAAGTCGAGTCTTTGTTTGCCTTACGGGAGCTGAGGGTATAGTTGGATGTGGTTGAGGGAGAGATAATGGCTAACATCCTGCTGAGGCCATAGTTAAGAGATTTGATTTCGGTGCGACACAAAGAAGATGACCACCTAATGAAGATTAAAAGGAAGGTAGAAAAAGGGAAATTGACTACACCTCTGGCTAGATGAGGAAGGGGTGCTATATTACGGGGGATGATTGTGCGTTCCAAACATACCAGAGATCAAGGAGAGACTGATGGAGGAGGCTCACTCCTTACCCCACTCGGTACATCCTAATAGTACCACGATGTATTGAGATATGAGAGACCTGTATTAATGGGTTAACATGAAGCGAGAGATTGTAGAGTTTGTAGCACGATGTCTGCCTTATCAGCAGATCAAGGCAGAGCATTAAACCTCGGTAGGGAAGTTGAGACCACTTGAGATACCGAAGTGAAAATGGAAAAGATAACGATGAATTTCATTGTAGGTTTGCCAAGGACCTTTAGGCAGCACGACACAATTTGAGTGGTAGTGGACCGGCTTACTAAGTCGGCACATTTTCTAACGATTTGGTAGGATGACACCCTAGTAGATAAGCTTGCTAGCTTATATATATCAGAGGTTGTTAGTCTTCATGGGGTACCTTTGTCCATTGTATCCGACCGTGACCCAATGTTTACTTCGAGATTTTGGATGAGTTTATAGGATGCCATAGGTGCCCGACTGCAATTCAGTACGACATTCCATCCTCAGACTAATGGGCAGTCAGAGAGGACGATCCAGACAGTGGAGGATATGATGAGGGCATGCGTACTGGAATTTGGAGGTAACTGGTACGACCACTTACCTTTGAACGAGTTTGCTTATAATAATAGTTTCCACTCCAGCATCGGAATGGCACCCTATGAGGCTTTATATAGGAGACGTGACGTAGCCCAGCTCACTGGGACGTAGAGGGCTTGAGACAGATTGAAGGACCTAAACTGTTGTAGAAGACTTTAGAAAAGGTTAATATTATTAAAAGGTGTATGCAGGCTACACAGGATCCGCAGAAGAGCTACTTTGACCGGCATCACAGGGAGGTTGAGTATAAGGTTGGTGATAGGGTATTTCTTAGAGTTTCACCTTGGAAGGGGGTGATCCATTTTTGCCAGAGAGGAAAACTGAGTTCACGGTATATGGGCCCATACGAGATCATATAAAGAGTAGGCCCACTGGCTTATCAGCTTCAACTACCAGCAGAGTTGTCTCGACTCCACAACGTATTCCATGTGTTAATACTGAGAAGATACAGATCCGATCCCAGTCATGTGTTGAGGGAGCCAGAGTTAGAGATCGCGAAGGATCTCACTTTTTAGGAGCCTGTGGAGATCTAGGACCAATAGGTTCGACAGCTACGGAATCGCGAGATTCTAATGGTTAAGGTAAAGTGGCGTTTCCACTCACCTAAGGAGGCTACGTGGGAGGTAGAGAGCGGATACGGGAGAAATATTCACATCTTTTTCCCGAAGCTACATAGAATGAGGTATGTTTCGACTTTGTTGGTTGTTTAAGTTTTAGAACTGAGAGTTAGGAATGGTTTGTCGTAAGTTCCATTGTTTGAGTTAAAACTAGCTTATTTCAATTTTGGGGATGAAATTTCTTAAGGGGAGAGCTGTAACACCTCGAAAATTCTACAAGAATATTACGAGAATTCGACGGAAAAATGTCGAAGGATGGTCAAAAATGGCCAGGGAACGGCCAAGCTGGCTGTTCCCATGGCCGTTTGGCTTTGCAAACAGGTGAAACGGCCACACGGAACGACCATAGGTCGTTTCCCATGGCCGTTCGGCCTATTTGGATGTCGAATTAAAACACGCGCTTAATCTTGCAAAGAGAGACAAAAGCATTTTTACCGAGAACCAAACCTCCAAAACTCATTTCCCTTAAAACCTAGTAGAAAAAACACCTTCCCACACCCTCTTAAACCTCAAACCTTGCTCCCAACATGTAGAGACTCGTGTTTTTCTTCTGAAAACACCAACCACACTAGCTCTAGGGTTTTGGATGGGTTCTCAACAAGGCAAGTCCAATTTTTAAGGAAAAGTGTATGCAATTTGAGTGAGTTTCTATTGGGTTTTGTGTGTGAATAGAAATGGTAGGTGTATTTAGCTTGCATTGTGAGATTTAAGAGTGATTAAGAATTTTAGGGTTCTTAGGAACTGTAGGAAATAAAGATAATGAATGAAAATATGGTAGGTAGGGTAATTAATGAGGTTAATGTGAGTTGTAATGCGTGTAGGTATCGAGTTCTGGAATCCAAACCGGAGAGCGGGCGAGGAACCTGTTCTTAGAGCCCGAGGTAAGTGTGTTCAACCCTTACAAATCATAATGTTAGCCTTGTTTGAATAAGATTATATTTTGAAATTGTTGGTTTGTGCGTCTGTTGATGGATTGTGTTTTCGAGTAAGAAAGAATAATTAGGATTTGTTTGGAAATTATATTATGAAAAAATTGTATGAATGAAATGGTTGATGTGCTATGTATGATTTTGGTATTTTGTTTGTCATACAAAATGGTGATTGTGCAAGTTGTAGAAAGTGAATGGAATTTATGTTTAGTATGATGGTGAGTATTATTATTGATGAGATATGAATGTTGCATTCATATACATATGATATGTGCACATGTTATTAACATCTCGTATGTTAAATGTGGGGATTTGCCACTCGAGCGAAAGCTCATGATTCATGTGGGCATTTGCCAAAAATCGAGCAGAAGCTCAAATGTGAGGATTTGCCAACTCGAGCGAAAGCTCAACTGTTTATGTGGGGATTTTCCAACCTTGAGAGTGCACTCTCTCACACGCATAATAAGATCCAAGGGCATGCATTTAGTGTGAATTACATCGACACTTCATGAATTGTGCATTTATGTTAGCTTTGGATTGGTTTGGGTATGAATATGGATTTGTATGTACGATGCGATTGAATTTGGGCTCTTTTGGTAAAACTTGTGGTAATGGCTTGTGAATTATTCGCTTATAAACGTGCTTAGATGTGAATCAATGGAATTGGTTTGTTTGTGATGAGTTAATGTGTATATTTTCTTGGAAAATAATGACCTAGATGTATGTTTAACGTTGGAAAGGACTTAATTGTTGAATTGCAAACTGTTCTGTAACTATAGATACGAACAGCCATAGGAACGGCCAGGCTGGCCATTTCCCATGGTCGTTCTCTTATTAATTAGTTAAGGACAGAGGACAAAACGGCTAGGACACGGCTACTCTGGCTGTTCCTCTTGGCCGTTTCCCCCTAATCTGATTGCTGAAAGAGAATTGTTGTTAATGGTTTGATCTAGTATGACTGTTTAATCGATTCCTAAGTTAGTGAAATATATTGGTGTGGAGGTTATGTTGTGGAGGCCGAAAGTTCCCTTGTGCACTCAACATTATAATATATAAGGATTGCTTATTAAGTATCCTGAATACTCACCTTCTATTTTGCTATGTATATGTGTGCAGAGTGATAGTAGCACAGTGCAGGACTTTCCTTTTTGGGCAGAGCACGTACGTGTGATACTTGCAGTAGGTCAGCTCCTAGTGAATTTGTGAGATACACCATACTCTTGCATTTTGTATAGACTATAGCCATATACGTGATAGTATAGGCTTGGCACTTGCATTATTTTGAACTGAAAAATCATTAGCTTCCGCATATTTCGAATTGATGTGTATTTTGGGTCGGTTTAAATGAGATGCATGTATGCCATTCTTTCTATATATTTATATATACATTTACTCTCTCGTTTTCAATGGTGTTGGTATTTAAAAAGAAAAAAATGGATGCAAAAATCGAGATTTAACGAAAATTAACTTTGGGAAAATGGGGTTCACACCACATCACATATCATATGAAAATCACAAGCGCGTTCACGTACCTTTTTCGTATGCCTTTTTCGTTTTGCATACCTATTTCATTTGAAATGTTTCTACGATTCCCTTTTCATTTCATATAGCTCATATAAGATAGCTCATATTAAAACTCGTACTAGTACGCACATATATTATCATTCTGTTTCCTTTTTCATTTTCATTTCATGTCCATATTTGATTCGGTAAGTGACAATCATATTCGCATTTAATTCGTAGCCATTCATATATAATCAATTCATATACACAACATCATTCATAAATCATTCGACGATAAATATATAACCATTCATTTAATATAGCCAAATAGTGAGATATACTCACCTGTCAACTAAAATACTCGGACTGGTGTGAACTCACGTCCCATCTGACTCGGTTATGCTGTCGTCCTATAACATATATGAATCATTTAATAACAATTAATCAACAATATTCCTATGTTTTCCAATATAACCACCAATTTAATGTATGCCCTATCAATTTCGTTTACTTTACTTCTCAATTTTATAAACCTAGCTGGAACCCTAACCCTTTTCCTATCGTTAGTCAAATCAGTAATAATTTAATATAACGTATTTCCTAACTCAATTTCAAAATCAATTCAATAAATAATCACTAATTCTAGCAAGAATCAACTCAAAACAATTATAGTAAAACTCGTAAAAAACAAACAAAAAACTCCGAGTTTTACCTGTTTCGCTTATACCACTATGTTCCCGACTAGAATCTACGATTGATTCAATAACTCAAATCAATTTCCTACTTAATTTCTACTCTCCCTCACTCTCTTTTCCCTTTTCCACGCTTTTCTTTGCTTCTCCTTTGTCTAGAGCTCTCTGGAGTGTTTTGGTAGTTCTGAGGGTTCTGAGAGAATCGAGAAGCATCCGACTTTATATTTTTTTGCTGGAATTCATTGAGTACGTGTGGTGGGCATGGAACTATGCATGGTCATGCCCACCACGCATTTTTGGGCCTCCACCACGTGTTCTTTTATGTTCATATGGTTTGTTCTTTCTTTTGGCTACTTAACATCACCCTTTTGTCCTTTTATCAATCTTTCATCCACTTGCTTCTAACCATTTATTTTTGTCGTTTTTATTATATAACTCTTTAATTTTATTAAACATATTATTTTGAAGTTAATTAAGTGATTTGGGATGAGGATTTTACATATATTATGTGTGCATCAAGCTACTACTTGTTGTTCTTCATGCACCAGTAATTGAGAGAGAAAAACTAACATCAAGTTTTAGATCTAGTCACTTTATGGATCAACAAAGCGACAATGTTAGTGATGACAAGTGGATAGCTTTGAAAGATGAGGTGAATGATTTTAAGGACAAATCTAAATTGCTCAAAAAATGAGATTCTCAATACAATTAAGGGTATTAGAAAAGGTTGGGTATCCTGAGTGAAGCTATTGAGAAGAAACTGGGAATTTTTAAGTCTATGAGTGAACAGGTGAAATAATTATGTGTTTTTTAAATATCTTAGTAAAATTTATTTTTTTATTCTTAGAATGTGTTTGTTTAGTTTGTAAGATTGTCGAACTATTGATTCTAACATTTTAGCTGTGGATGTTTTTTAGAGGAAATGCATAATTGAATGCAGAGATTCAAAATGTTGAAGTTGTTTTTGGGGATGAAATCCTAAAGATGTATTCATCATAGCTATGAATGTTGGTCATGAGGTATTATCCATAGAAAACCCTTGATTTATTATTTACTTATTAAACAAAAATGAACATATGTGAACATTTATTAATTAATCATTGCAGTGTTCAACTTTTAAACTTAATGAATACAATTGAAAATGTATGAAAATTTTGTATATACATATAAGGATATACAAGTATGACCATTTCATCATATAAGTGCATCAGTTTTACAGTAGAATGTTGCTACAATTGAAGACAATTCTAAATTTAACTATAATAAAGTTGTTGCTAATTTAAACATTGATGAGACTGTGGGAGATGTGATCATTGATTTGGATGATGAAGCTGTTATTGAAGAGGCTGTTCGAGATGAAGGTACTATTTTGGGTGATGTACCTCAAGTTGTGGAACAGATGGCTAAACATTTTTATGTCCAGGACAAAAGCGTGGAAGGGGTTGATAGGATCGTTGTTTTAAAAATGATCAAGTAAAAGTTTCTAAAGTTTGTTGGCAAAGTGGGTGATGTTGTAGGTTTTAAAAATGATTGTAAAGTCTATGTGTTGAAGAGTAGATTTTCGTTTGATAACAATTTAGTTTTAGAGCGGATGTACGATCAAATATATAGGATTAGGTTGCAAAATTTATGGACGAGGGAACAGTTGTAACGATTGATGATAAAGTCTTTAGCCAAAGAGAATGTACCTTTTTTTTACTTATGTTCATAAAATGTTTATTTTTTAATTGTCATTTCTTATTATAATCTCATAATTTTTTTCTATGGATTAGTTTGGATTTGCCTATATGCGAAAAAGGTGTTGATTCAATTGAGAAATTATTTAATTTCCAAATTGCAAGCATTAATACAAACATGTGGGTTTTTGATCTCATTTATTATGGCCGAAAGTTGTGGGATTCAATAAGTTAACATTTTATATATATTTTTTTTTAATGAAAATTTATGAACATATTGAACATGTGCATATGGATTTTGTCATTTTTAACTTTGAATTACAATGAATATTAATGAACATTTCTGTTTGCAGCACATTAATATTTTTCAGTATTGTTTGTGGAAGATGTTCAAATATGGGGATGTACGATCAGATATATAGGATTAGGTTGCAAAATTTATGGACAAGGGAAACGATTGATGATAAAGTGTTTAGCCAAAGAGAATGTACCTTTTTTTTTGGCTTATGTTCATAAAATGTATATTTTTTAATTGTCATTTCTCATATTTTTTTCCTATGCATCAGTTTGGATTTGCCTATATACGAAAAAGGTGTTGATTCAATTGAGAAATCATTTAATTTCCAAATTGCAAGCATTAATACAAAGATGTGGTTTTTTTATCTCATTTATTATGGCTGAAAGTCGTGGGATTCAATAAGTTAAGATTTTATATATATTGTTGTTTTTAATGAAAATTTATGAACATTATTCAACATGTGCATATGGATTTTGTCTTTTTTAACTTTGAATTGCAATGAATATTAATGAACATTTCTGTTTGCAACACATTAATATTTTCCAATATTATTTATGGAAGATGTTCAAATATGGAAAGCTGATGAGAAAGTTTACCACAACTAATGACATGTTTGACCAAACTCTAGGATTCTACTACAAAGAATAAGTCGCCACACCTAAGAAAGGTCAAGCTTCATTTTTCAATGATGCTAAAAATTTAATTTGCATATACATGAATGGGCTTGACATATGGCATGGGCAGCCTTGATCTGAAGTTGATCATGTTTTACTTCCGATGAATATAGGGGATCATTGGATTTTGCTTTGTCTAGGTATGGATTTGAAGAGATTGTTTGTTTATGACTATTCATTAGGAGAAGCATGATTGCGATCATCGTTTGAAGGTGGAAAATTACACTTATCTTCTTCCTCGCTTCTACAGGTTGGCCTGTATCTAGAATTTGCCAAAAATTAATTACATTTCCATTTTCAGTTAGCTTTGGGTTAATGATCTTCCTACTTAGGTTAAGCCACAAGTGTTTTTTTAATATTTTTGCTATCATTTTTATAAAATTTGTTTTAAT
The DNA here is from genome assembly GCA_948193385.1 of Breynia disticha f. nivosa. NCBI lineage: Eukaryota > Viridiplantae > Streptophyta > Magnoliopsida > Malpighiales > Phyllanthaceae > Breynia > Breynia disticha. The sequence goes on along the minus strand of CANYCX010422111.1, from coordinate 2,679 downwards.
CTTCATTGCTTTTATTTTAGAGATCATGGAGCATATATACTTTCTTTTGCTAAGTACTTTTTCCATAATTATATGATGTTGGTTGCCACAAAGTTTTAAGTTGAGAATTATCGCAAGCGTATCATACGTTTGTTATACCATTATGCGAAGATCAAGCAAGTTAATGATGCCTTCAATGATGATGAAGAACTTGTTACTATGAAACTTGTGAAGAGTCTGAAATGGAGGAAACAAGCTTTGAAGAAAGACTAAATCAATCTCTTTTAATTTATATGTTATCTTATGTTGAAATTTTTGTTTTTGTGTGAAAAAATACTATGTTGAGCTGATCACAAATATAACTTGTCTTTTTCAATTACATACCAACGATAAACTAAAACTTATTTAACTATTAACAATTTTTTTACACTCCGTACGTTTGACAACTTAAAACATGAGTATAAATATAAGAAATGTCTTTGGTACATTGCACTACATTTTTCCTAGGCCATGTCATTTAACGTAATGATTGTTTAGTTAATTTAATTTTTTTTATGACTTTATTATTAATGGAGGTTCGACAAATTTTTTATATGATAATAAAAGCATTGTTTACGTATATACATTAATTATAACTTTTAAATACAAAATAATTATACCTTTTAGTTACATATCTTTGAAGAATAATTGTTCACACAATCAATTAAATATTAAATGATAAATCACATGAAATCAACTATCAATTTCAAAATTAAAAATTTAGAATCTACTCTTGATTTATATATTTGAGGTTTATAAACAAGGTTTAATATATAAACATGAAACTTTTTCTTAAGAAAAAAATATATAATTGGCTTCTCAAAAATAAAAAAAAAACTAATTAGTTTCTCAACTATTTATAAGTGGTATATAAAGTTTACAAAAAGTTAATTTTTACAAAAGTTATGAAAAGATAAAAATTTAGGATATTAAGTCGGAAGTTTATAATAAGTTTAAATTTATTAAATATTTTTTACTTTTAATTATTAGTTTACAAGAATATCTCACCATTAGAATATACGAAGTTGATATAGCATTTTCATAAAATTAATATTCATTTTTAATTATAAAAAATTAATAAAAATTTATATATAATAAATAACATAACATAACATAACATAACATAACAATTCAGCATATATCAAGTTACAAGCTTATATCAAACTTATATACATAAAAAAATAAATATAAGTTGTGTATAAAACTGTTTATATGAAGTTTATATTATAGTTAAATATATAAAAAAATTTATTCCAAATGAAATGCAATAAAAAAAAGTAAAACTTGTAAGAAATGTAATAAATATAACTAATATGTACGAGGTTTTAAAAGAGCAGATTTTTGTAAAAAAAATAAAAAAAAAACAGTGTAGAGTGTAATTAATCCTATTATGTTTTGTGATTTGCATAATTAGACATTTTTTAGGTTTTAACTTATTTTTTTTAAAACAAAACATTTGATCTTACGAATATATATTTTGTTAAGGTTCTTTTAATTTTTTATTTGTTCATTACTTTTTTAAGTTTATAATTCATTCCTTTTAATGAATATGCGTATGAATTTATATTTATTTAAAAAACATAAATGAACACGGATGAACAATAAAGTTTGTTTATTTTCATTCAAAAACAAATTTAAGTATTTGATCTTCATGGATATGATTAGGTAAAGTTCTTTTATGTTTTTATGTGTTTAATACTTATTCAAGTTTTCAGTTTATTCATTTTTTATAATATTCATTTGCAATTGTATTTATTCAGAAAACATTGATGAGCAAATAAATTCTATTTAATTCCATTCATAAACACAATTAACACTAATGTTAAACAATGTTAAACAGATGTAATTGTACATGTATGCCTGTTATGGTTCTAATTTTTACATGAACTACATATGTTTTTCCTTAGTTAAACTTTCATTGGTCTGTACCTTTTCGTTCTAGTTCTCCTAACTTTTACTGTAGCATCCCAAAAACTTTTTGTCGTAAATTTATGAAAAATAAATTTTAAACATCAATATATAAAGGTATATGAAAGATTGATCTAAGGTTGACAAGAATCGATCGAAGAAAATCGAAAAAATGCTAAAAATTGAAAGTACACGCAGTGGACAGCAAAGTACGCGCAGTCGTGCCGACCACGCGTACTTCACATTTCACCACGCATGGATTGTTGAAATCTGGAAAAAAATATAAGTTACGAAGTTTCGGCAAACCAATTCTCATTTTCATCTACCAAACATAGCAAAGAAAAAGGGGAAACTGAGGAAAATTGGACATTTGAGCAAAGAAAGTGATCTGGGGTTTGATTTCTTGCTTAAGATGATTAAGGTAAGATGGTAGCAAAGTTTGAATGGTTTATTTAAGGTTGATATAAAACTTATGGATTGTTATTTGCTGAGTTGTATGAGGATTTGGTTGCTGGAAATGATAGAGCAAGGTGTAAGAGATTGGTATTGAATGTATTTATGTGTTAGAAAAGGAATTAAGAAGAAGAGTTGATGAAAAAGTGTGAAAAACAAAGGTTTACAAATGGTTGACATATAGATTATTTATGGCTTACAAATGATGTTTTGATGATTCTAAGGTTAGAATCAATATATGAATGGTTAATTAATGATTTGTATGTTGTGAATTACATACAGGACAATCTTTACGAATGC
>CANYCX010421992.1:0-11565 GCA_948193385.1 Breynia disticha f. nivosa | reverse complement strand
GAGATTATATGATTCATATTTGTTGTGGCATGAGAGATTGAATAAATGTGAAATGTAACATGTATAAGCTTGGGAAAGTCCATACATTAAACTTTAATCAAAATGTGAAATGTTTTAAATCTTGAACGGAGGATTCAAATGCCTATGTTTGATGGTTGAAAGGATACATGATTGTATTGTTGTTTAATTTAAATATATATATGTAGCATTGGAATCTTGTATTGATATGCTATGGCATGACTTTGGCTATGCAAATGGAATATATTTTGGTTGAGATTGTTTGATAACTCAACATTATGTTTGTGAAGCATAGCATGGTTGGATCACGAAAGCATGATTTGATTGCATAGATGATGCATAAAACATTCATGCATTTGGGCTCATGGGGAGCAGATGTAATAAAGTAAAAAAATCTCTTAGGAGCGGTAATTGAAATTGAGGGAGTGGTTATAGCACTTTGGGTGCAAACAGGTGGTGCTTAGTGCATACTGTTCTAGATATTTGGTGCTTAGTGCACAATTTCTTAGACATTTGGTGTTTAGTGCACAATGTCGTAATATTCAGGGTAGTATATAAAATATGCTACACCGGGGCACAGTGGAAGTCTCAATACTTTTCAGAGTATTCGAGCGTGTCTAGCCAATTGTCGGTGATTAGCATGCTAAGGCATGTTAAAAAGGGTATATCACATGTCCCAAGCTGGACCTCTGAGAGTATATCAACAACCTACCTGTGCTCTGAAGATGGGTTGGAGGTATTGAACCTTTATGTGAATCTGGATATCCAGTTATATAACCACAAACTCCCAGGCGAAAGGTCTGTTTGCAAACGTCAACTAAAGTGGCCAAATAAGGGCGTAGAGTTGAGTTTAAATGGAACCCGGGTATGGTCATGTTGAGGAATGCATTAGATCATATGCATTCACATTTCTCATCTTAAATATGATGTGTCCTGATGAATTGGTGCTTTGATCATATGTATGTGTTTGCTAGAAAAATCGTGTTTTGTGTGATTTTTATGAATGAAAGTTCATTTGATGAAAATGTTAAAGGTATTACACATGCTCTTATGTTTAACTTGCTTAACATTTTAATTGAATGACATTGAATGAAATGAGTTGATTAAGGTTGAGGAAAATGGGATTAGGTTAAACCTAATTTATGCCATAGAGTTGAAAATGTGTTGATGTGAATGCTTGGCATGTGTTTTTTGAGTATTATGATTACTGCTGTTTGAATGGAAATGGGTGGTATTGTTTAAGTGGATTTTATGTAACTTGTTAAGTGTGAATTACATAATTTTGGAAACAGAGAACAGCAGACGGACTGAGGAACGGGTTCCCCAAACCGTTCCCCAAACCGTTCTGGCTGTGAGAGCATTTCAGTAACACCAAACGGGATGAAGAACGGGTTCCCCAAACCGTTCTCCAAACCGTTCGGTACTACTGACTTAAAAGAAATGTTCAAACGGGTTGGTGAACGGCCTGGTCAGCCGGTTTCCCAAACCGTTTCCTTGATGTTGATGGCCTAAAAGTTTGAATAATTAAGGGACTCACGTGTGAAATGATTTGAATGTTTAAACGGTTATTTATATTGTATAAATTTTCGTGATTGTTTTTAAAATATGTAAATGCCATGGGAAAATTGTCCATTTTGGTAGTGTTGCTTACTGAGTTATCAAAAACTCATTTTGCATTTTATGTCTTTCATATTCGACATTGGCAGGAATTGAAGAGGAAGCTTAAGCTATTGCCGACTGAAGCCAAGGAACCAATGAACCAGCATGGCCATGCACTGAAGTTGATTGACAAGTAGAGGTCAAACATAGCACATGGACAATTTCATGTTTATAGTGTTTTATTGAAGTTGTATTTTTGGAAATGAGATTAAATGATTTTATTTTGATTGTATAACCTAATCATTTAGATATATTATTTGTTTTAAGGTATTTTAGGTTTTAAATCTCTATATTTATATTTATAAATGTAGTTTTCATGTGATAAAAGAAATGTGGAATGTTTTGAATTTGACATGTATAAAAAAAAAGTTTTCTGCTCAATCAAAAAATATATATTTTTTTTCTAAAAATAAAAATGACTTCCAAGTTTGGTTACCATTTTATAAGGAAAAAGAATTAATTAATTATGAAAATGGTAGTCAAATTTGGGGGTTACAGATTCACTGGTTTCCATGGAAAAGGATGTAAAGATAGTTGATGGGCTTAAAAGATAAATACGTATGGTAACAGAGAAAGCTACGACAACAACGGTGGATTATTTTTATAAGTTGAACTTGATAAGTGCAAGGGTAAATTGGGATAAAAGAAAGATGACAAGAGACCACTGTATTTGGAAGGATGTTAAGCTAAGAAAAATACAAATGGGTCTTGTGTTAATAAGTTGTGAATTCTTGATTTCAAGTCCTCAATGGGTATTTGACCCAGGAATTGAAAATGGTACGGAGTGCGTGGATACAAAGCCCGTAGAGAAAAGCGATTCTAAATTTTCTAAAACAACAACAATCCATACAAAAATCTCAGTCGAATCATTTCAACCCTACGTTGTTCCTTGATTGCTCAAATCTATTTTTCCCTTCCTGCCTCTTCCCACAGATTCCATGATAAACAAATTAAAGTTTGTAAAACTCTTGCTGTTATAGTGGAGAGTGCATTTGTCATCACTTCCTCAATCATTGGCCAGAGACAAAAGATTGCACACTAGAAACACAATCTCTCAGCAATTTTTTCTCTATCGACATCTTACAACTTAAAAGGTTCATGGTGGATTGACTTCCTACTAAAACGTTTTTGTAGAACTAAAGGAAACAGTCAGGTCATGCATGAGAATTTGGGCCCAAGAGGAGGCATTCATTAGAAGATTAAAGATAAGAAGGGTGGACCATTTTTTAAAAGTAATCATATCAGTTGTTACGTTTTGGTACAACAGTGCATGTTTGTTAACAGGACATTTTCTATTTTATTTAATTGTGATGAGTTGGCATGAGTGGGATAGAGAGCCGATTACAAAAAGGGGCGAGGAAAGAAGAATCATCATCTAGAAAATTGTTATAGTTTTGAGTAGACTTTGTCTTGGGAGAGTAGGGCCTCTCGAACACCCTGTTTTGTGTAATCCTTGATATGTTAATACAATCAAACTCCATTTTACTGACTTCATTACTCTACTGTTGACTGCGTTCTTATTTCTTGATTTGGGTTCTACCAAAATGCGTTCCAAATCAGATGCCATTACCACATATTGAAGAGATTACATTCATCTGTTATTTGCATCATTGCATGGAACTGTGATCTCTGTCTATGAATTGGAAAGTTCTGTTGATTGTTATCAACTACCGACCTTGCACATATTTTGAAGTTGTGAAAGAAAAAAAATGGAAAAAAAAAACAGTATGCTTGAAAATGAAGCTAAGTTTGTTTGCTCGTTGTCGAAAAAAATAAGAACAGGTTTTCCGATTGCTGGTGGCACAATCTCAAATAAACTCTTATTTAGACTTCAGCAACAAACATTTATCCTCATCTAAGTGCCAGATTTTCGAAAGCACAACAATGACCGACAATTGAGGTATGCTACACAGAAGCAACACATCAATACATACTAAAAAATCATTTATGATTTATGTTTCGAAAGAACTGGTGGCTCATTGAATCAGTATATATTCACAGTTTGTTTGTATTGATCTATATCCAGCTTTGGCTGTGATCTTCTGAAATGAATGAACAATATGCACAGTGGCTCAAGGGAGCTGGAACAAAAAGTATAATTTACATACCTTCTTCGCTTTCCGCTCTCGAACAATGTGGTCTCATTCTCAACAATAAGAAACGTGTAAAGCTCTGCTTTAAATTTTGCTCAATCACAGTTTTGCTGAGACTGACTTTACCACTCTTTCGCCACAGAATTTGCAGAATCATCGCCCACATGATTGACCAAAAATAAATCCAGCAAGGCCACGAAGAAAAACAAATATATAACTTCATTTCAGAGAGAACCAAGATAATCTTTAATCAATGATATGATAGGGTTTGCATATACTCCCTCTAGCCTCTGGAACACAATTCCATCCATCCTAGCTTGAACTCCTTCAGCAAATGTCAACTCTTGTAGTAGCTCTCTCAAACTTCTGTCTACTCCGACAACTGAGTTTCCTATACCACTTAAGACCTCTGGAAGTGTTGGAGACGGTCGTGTGAGTTCAACAAGCGATACCTGGGAAATTCAACCACAAGTGCGAGAAATTGTAATTTTACACTGTAATTTTAAATTGAAGTTATATAATCAACAGTGAAAGTGAAAGAAGACCACTAAAAGAGGAAACTATAATAGATAAACTGAACACCTAAAAATGAACATCACGATAAGAATTTGGAAACAAGGTTCGTATCAATCAAATATTTTCCGTGAGAATAAAACTTTTTATAGCAGGTAGCTTGGTGGAAAGCACGGATTATCCGCCAGCTTCTATCAGTTTTTCAATCTACTAGTCATTAAAATTTTATTGTTTTTAATAGTCAATTAACTTTATGTGCTGACTGGATTAGTTGGAAATATCAATGTGACAATTGTGCGACAGGTTAACTCATATCATTTTTTTTTTGAACAGATGTTCCTTTAAAACATAATTTTCCAATAATGAATTTAAAGAAGTATTAATATTTGTTATCTATTGCATAGAAAACTAAAGTTCAAAGACTGAGAAAAAAAGTCACAGTGATTATATTGTTAAACTGACTAAAGTTCAATACCACTATTAGTTCCATCAGCATCTAGCAAATACAGCACTATGAATATGTAATAATAAGAGGCAGACATGCTGGATGTTTCTTTGTAGCAACATATCCTACGTGCTTTTTATTTGAGGAGCAAAACAAAGATTTTATGCTACGAATCATCTTTATACAATCGGAGAATTTTGCGAGAAGTAACACATAATTTGGATGCAATTGATTAAAAGAGTTTTCATTTTTCTTATAGCAGAAAGTAGAATTTCATAACAAACCGGTTTGTCTTCAGGAATATTGGCCTTTTGCTTGGCAATGGCAACGGCCCTAGAAAGCCCGCCAAGTGCATCAACTAATCCTCGTGATGCTGCATCTCCACCCGTCCAAACTCTACCTTGTGCAACCTCTTCCATTTTTTCGACCTGGAAGAGGAAAAAATTTGTGTTGATTGTTTTCTCAATAAATCTTTTATTTTCTTTAAAATTAATGTACGAATAATATCATAATTCATAGGAAACCATACAGGCATTGATCTTGAAAAGGCTGCCTTGTCCCGGAATTGCTTATATGCATTCTGAGCAGATTTGGCAAAAAGTTCTGCTTCATCTGGTCTGAAAAAAGTGTGAAACATTTCTCAATTAAAATCATCTAAGGAACACAATCTTATACAGTACACTGCAGACATATGAGAAAAAATCTTCATCATAATGAGAATATGTAACATTGCCTCTTACCTCAAAGATCGCTGTTCAGCAGTTAGAAGCTCTGCATACTTACCCCTTGATATGATTTCCTTGTTAAAACCAATTTTTTCATAGAGTTTCCCGAAGTTAAACTTTCCTACAAACAACAATTTAAGAATTAAGATTAATGGAAGACACATAGATGCCGATACATTAAACATTCTTTCATCCTCAAAATCCCAATCTCATCTGCAACCAATGAATTAATCTCAAATTGTCCAGGATTCAGAGTTCCATTGAATCATTTATTTACGAAGAAATCCAGTCTTAGCTTGCATGATCATGACTCTACTTTTCTTTCAGTGAGACGTACAAGGCTTAGTCTCACTGAGGAAAGCAAAGCAATGCACCACTAAAATAGTCAGAGCACTGTCAAAGATATTTCCATTCAGAATGTTAGAAAACCATATTTCTGAAAACCACCTGTCACAACTCCAATTGAACCAGTCAATGTTAAATTCTCCGCAACTATAGCCTCTGCAGCCATTGCCATATAGTATCCTCCACTTGCTGCCACATCAGCCATAGATGCGATCACAGGTTTTGATTCAGCCAGAAGCCTAATTTCCCTCCACATTCTGCATTTTAGATCAAAGAACAGATTAGTAACTGATGAAGTACAGTTTTCTTCTTTTGTAATATGGAAAGATTCCAAAGAATAGAATGATAATACAAATACAACAAATTGCTGCCTAATAAAGCTAAACAAACACGGCTCCATACACTTTGAAGCTATAGCAAGAATAAAATTTGAGTTGGTTAAAATTTTGAGGTCAAGATGTGATAGATTGTTAGTGATCAAATGAATACTTCATAGCAGTTAGAGCCTTAGAGGTGAATAGCAGTTAGAGCCTTAGAGTTGAAACTGAAAATTTATCATTTCATTTTCCATGCATGCAGATGGTAAAACTTACAAATCAGACGCAAGGGCATCACCTCCAGGGCTGTCAATCCGAACTATAGCAGCTTTAAACCTCTTTGACTCTACGAATAATTAAGAAAAAGAAACAGAGAGCAGTCACCAAGATGAAAAGTAGACAAATGATGATAATAAAACTAAAAAAGTGTTGACTCTTCCCTCTTCCTTTTTCTCCATCAATCTTTTACAGTTAGCAACATATGTCAAACCTAGCTAATCCCACCAGAATGTATACCTATTACTGTATATTTTCTTCAAAATAAAATCTGCTGAACTCCAGCACTTCAGTTCAATTCATGGTAAATAAATTTTCTTCCCTGAATGGAATATGCAATCATAACAACATTGGCTTTTTCTATAATTTATTTGAAGAAAATGGCTCCACAACCTATTGAGTTTGTTCATCCCTGAAGCAAACTCCTAGAGCTATGATAAGTTCCAGGAATGAATATCATTCATTGGATACTAACGAAACAAGGACGTCCATAACTGAGAGTTAGCAAGGATATTTAAATGGAATCCAAATAGTTATACCAAACAAATAAAGCAAAACCTTATATGATTTGGAACTGAAGCAACTGTATCCAGAGTCATAAACAAAACAATATGTTAAAGTTAATGTAAAAGTGAGATTATTGTTTAAAAAAATTGAAAGTGAGACTATTGGTACAAAAATGTGAGTGTGACAGGGGTCCACCGCACCTCTTACAGTACGTATCTTCTCAATAATTTGCTCCCCAACAATACCCGAACCAGGTAAAGATGTTGGACTTCGTACACGAGTAATGCTTCCAGAAGCTCTGATTACAGCGATCAGATCTTTGCCACCAGTTAGGCCAAGAGTCCAGTTTCTAACTCGAGAGTATTTCCTGTTTTTTACAATGTGGAAGATAAATTATATGAGCCAGATGTTCAGAGGTTTTAGTACCATTAATAAGATGCTTACTTATAATCAACCGTTGGAAGTTTTTTATCCTTCTGGACTCCAAGTTTCTCTTTCAACATTGAGATAACCTGCAGGTTTATCCCCAGAAAGTCATTGTACTGTCATAAAATTAAATAGCTAAAATCTAATTTCACAAAATCCTTTTTGCAATAGTCATTACACTCCCACTTGGATCAGTAAAGAACTTAACAAAATACATAATGCTTCCTCACTCTCCTTTATATTATTTTGCTATCTACTAGAAATCGTCAGCGGTATGCCAGAAACCAAATGCCACTACTAAATTCTTTGATATTACCGTCGAGTTGAGAGAGTTTCATCTTTTTTGTCACCTTGATAAATTATTCCAAAACCACATGAAAAGAAGAACATTATCCGATTCATTTAACTAAAGATCAAATTGCTTTTAGCACATTTTTTTTGCATTCCCTCATTTATCAAATTATTCAAGAAACCTGACACTGTCATACCTCATCATCATAGAGTATATTTGTTATCAAGCCCTCTTCTTTTAGCCTATCTACCTGGTAGATCCCCGCATTAATGAAATTCTCCAATTCTTCTTTTGTCTTCCCTGTCATGATTACGTAAATTACATCTTAACGCTTTGAGACTTAATCTGAACACAGTTGAAAACAACCTTTCACTGAAGAAACTACATCCAGCCAGTTTCCGTAGATGTTATCAAGCAAAGCAGTCAACATCTCGCAATTTTCTTCGGACATGCTTGTTCGTGTAAGTTGATCCCCAGCACTTTTATATTTACCAAACCGTAGCACTTCGGGCTCAATGCCTACTCTGTCTAAAACACCTGTAAAATAAAAATTCCAAAATTTATATCAAAGGTCATGGCAACAACACAATCAGAGGAAAAGTTCTCAAAAAATAGATCATTAAATTAAGGTACTAAATACATTGCAATGGAATTACTCATAGCAATCTGATATCAAAGATGCATTTGACATTTCCCATTGAATTTCAACATTCATGGAATCCTATCAAAACATGGTATTGTCTAAAAATGAGGGGAAAAGGAAAATGCATAGTTTGACAAGGAACAAGTACAGCAAAATATCATTTCACAATGCCATAATGACAAGGGCATTATCAGATTAATTGAAAAGCGCATCATGAGATTAATTAAAAATGACAGGACGTACCTCGAAGGAATGATGCCTGAACAGTCAAACCATACAAAGAAAAATATGCACTTGGAGGGGCATACAGCTCATCACAAGCACATGCAAGATAATACTCTTTCTCCTGACACGTAGGAAGATAGCCAAGAACAAATTTACCTAGAAATTAAAGAACAAAAAAAATTATTCTACTGATCCTTGTGAAAATTTAGCAGTATGCAACACTTTGTAATTTATGATGAAGCACACTCAATCAAAAACAAATTAACCACCAATTAACCCTTGAACAAAGAATTTATGAACAACATGACAAATTGAAGGGGACAATCTCCAGGAGAAAAGCATATTAATTGACAAGCCATATAAATCAAATAGATATACAATGAGTTGATCATTGTTTTTTAACAAGTTTATCAACAGAATTAAAGCCGTTACTGTTATTTTCACATTTTCTGTTACTTCTGTAAGTCCAATCGGCTAGAGGTAGCTAGAGTGAAACTTCAGGTTGCTATTCACTTTACTGAAATTTGCTTTTTCCCCCCTAAATTTGAAAGCAAATTATAATTCTATCCTCTTACATGTAAAGAAACCTCTATGTTCATTTGAGCTAAGTTAATGGAAATAAATACTTGTCTAAATCTTCAGACTTTTACAGAATATAATCGCCCAAAATATCACATTAAACAAGAACACCCTTCTTCTCTTATTACCGAAAAATGCAACCAAGTGGTAGCATAACACGACCGTTTGGCATTGCAGCCAACAAGCAGAAATATGATAGTCCAGCAAACTTAACGAAAAAAAACATTTTCAAATAACAGTACGAAAAGAGTAAGCAAGTACAGCAACCAGATGCTAAACAAATCTATTTCCATGTAATATTGCTTTGATATCATTGTATGAATGTGAAACTACCTGATTTCTTAAAATTCAAAATATGGCGACGAATCTCTTCAACTTTCCCCCATCCACAATTCAAGGACTCAATATGAAGATACACTCCCGCAACGCGCGGATCATAAGCTGCTTTTACTAAATTCTCACATATTTGCGGCAACGAAAGTCCCGAACCAAAACTACTCTTAAATTGATCACTTATCTAAACCACCAAGCAAACACAAAACAAATAAAATAAAATAAAATCAATACAATGCAATACAAATCAACAAAATCAAATAAAACAGAAGAGATTTCGTTTTGTAACCTGTCCTCTTAACTTCATAGACAAAACACTTCCTTTCTTAACACGCTCCCAAGGGAACGCAAGTAACATCTTAACCTTAACAACAAAGCTCTTCCAACCTCCCAGTGGTTTAAAGTCAAATTCACCGGTCGGATATTCCACGTCAGCATTCCTAAGCAGGCTTCCGTTATCCTTATCTTGTTGTGTGGGGTCATTCTGTTTTTGTGTGGTGTCAGAGTCGAAGGCGCGACACGACAGCGTTTTGAGAGGGAAGGCATAGTGAGGTTTGAGAGAGAGAGCAGGGGAAAAGGGAGGAGGAGAGAAGAGAGAAGTGATGGAAGGGCGTCGGATAGGAGTGAGAGGAGGAGCGTATAGGAGGAGGAATTTTGCCATATGGTCGGAGAGAGCGGGAGTGATTGGGTGAGACTGAGAGGAGGAAAGAAGGAAAGAAAGAAGGTTTGGATGGCAAGGTTAATTTTTGTCCACGTCACTATACTTCTCATGCTGACGTGGCACAACACTCCTCACGTTAATACCCAATGGAAATCACCTATGAACCAACCCATGCCTCTCAATTCAAAAACATTTATATTGATTTTTTTTTATCTAATTTAGCATTTTTGTAAAATTATTATTCCAAAATTATAATGTTACCAAAAAAAGAGCTTAGTCTCTTTGTGATTAAAAAAATAAAATTTTGTTTATTTTCTCTCTTTGCATTCTCTTGAAAACATTAAACTCTAGAAAAGGGATTCTACTTATCATAATTACATTTTATGATTATGAAATATAAAACAATAAAGGTTAAAACTACATTTTTGAAAGGAAAGCTCCTCGATGATGCGTACATGACACAGTTAGGGCCAATTCTAAGAATCTCAAAAATGTTTGTAAGCTTCAGAGATCCATTTATGAATTGAAGCAAACAATCTAAACTCGAAATCTTCGCTTTGATGAAACAGTCAAGGAATTTGGCTTCATCAAAGAATGAAGATAAGCCTTGTGTGTACATGAAGGCAAAAAGAAGTATAGTGGCATTTCTGGTCATATATGTGGACAACACCCTGCTCATTAGTAATGACATTCTAACATTAGTGTTAAACAATAATTAAGGAATTGCTTCTCAGTGAAAGACTTATGAGAAGCCGAGACAACCTTAGTATTCAGATCTATAGAGATAAATCACGTCAACTGTTGGACTAATTTAGGAAAATTACATAGATAGAGTATTGTAAAGGTTTAGTACAGCTAACTTGAAGAAAGGTAACCTACCTTTGATTTCGGGACTACATCTTACTAAAGAGCAGTGTATCTAAACAAAGTCCAAACAATACAACATGAGGAAAGGACAGTATGTGTTGCGCCCAAATTTAATACTCAAATTTTTAATGAAATAAGAATTTTGGCAACCAAATATTTTTTTCTTTTAATTTGAATTAGTTTGTCGAGCCAAAAATATAAAGATAACTACTCATGCATTCATTAAACTCTATGCCAATGCTAGCCATATACAACCCAAGAATTAATATGCGGAAGAAATGGTTTCATTTTAAAACAATGCATGAACCATCTTTCTATACCATCAGATCTATAGATGTACAAAATGCAAAAGTATAAAATCCAAATTGCTAGGAGCCACAACCTCAAGAACGCGCATCGTACTGCTAGCTGTTACCGAAAATCAGAGTCCTACAGTAACTATCACCTTTCTGTACATTCACCACAATCAACAAACATGTGAGTAATTGTGACCCCCGAATTTAAATATTATCTGCGTATAACTTCTCTCCTACAGATAATACCTAAACCCGGAAATCAAAATTTAAAAGAAAATAAAATAAAATATAATTCAATACAAACCAATTCAAACTCATCTCTCAACTTTCATACATATAACATAC
>CANYCX010421778.1:0-10071 GCA_948193385.1 Breynia disticha f. nivosa | reverse complement strand
TGTTGCTGGAAAATTGGAATTTATGTGAAAGTATTTTAAGATGAATTTATACATGTTAAGTGGGTCGAAAATGGTATAAACCTAAGGTTTATATATGGTTTACAAGTGGTTGATTGTTGGAATTGAAAATCATGTGTTGAGTAGATTTTAATATTGAAAAATTGAATATTTATGGATGGTTAAAACTGAAATATATGGAGGAAATGGTTTGATAGTATAATGTTTAGTAGGATGGATTTTGGTATGGTTTAAGTTTGAGAAATGATTGATAATTGGTTGATTTTAAGTGGATAGTGTTGGAATAAACTCTTTAATGAAAGTTTAATAATTTTTGTATGTTATAAATGACATACAAGAGATTTATAAATAAGTTTGGGAAGGAATTGAAGCTGTGTTGATTGTAGAATTTTCTTGGATTGGAGGTAAGTGTTTTACACTTACGTATTAATTCGTATTTGGAATTTTTATACTTATTTTGATTAAGTGTAAATCCCTGAAATAGTAGACAAATCAGTAGACTAAAATCTAGTTGATAGTAGAATAATTATTAACCTTTAGAGTTGGAATATGAAGATTTAAAAAGGGTTGATTAATGGTTTAAGAGTGGAAGTGTGATTCTGCCCAAAAATTCTGTAATTTGAAGAAGTACGCGGACTGGACCTGAAGAACGTGTTGTCGTTACGAGTACGCGTAGTTTAGTCCGACCACACGTTTGTTGAACCTAAAGTACGCGGAGTGAACGCGACCACGCGTACTCCATACCACCCCGCGTAGTTTCATAAAAACTGGAAATTAATGGGCTTCAGCCCGAAATCTATATTTTAACCAACCCAAAGTTATTTTGAATCAGCCCAATTCCATTTTTAACAGATTAAGGAGCTCAATTCCATTCATAACATATATGGAATAATTATTACAGGTTTGTACCCAAATATACGGGCTGGAAACGACCCATGTTATTTATACAAATTTCGTATACTGAACTACCCTCAAAATTAAATAGGTATACAAAATTACCAAACTTTTACCATAGAAAATAAAAATAAAGAATGAAGAGACAATTGGAATAAAAATAAAATAAGAAGATAAATTGTTCTTAGGAACAATATACGAAATAATGAAATTTAAATTGGGATAAATTTCACCTTGCCTTTTTATAATTCTTGAATAAGTTGACATGTTCTATTAATTTATCTTATTTGATAAGTATATGAGAGAAATTGATTATTTATGAAAGCATTTAATTGCTTTATTTGAACATGTCAAACATATGAGTTTGAAACATTTTCATGAATGCATTGACCATTCATTGTGTTTCATTACTGTGTGACACTGAGATATGAGATACAGGCTGGGCCTGATGATTCCGGGCGAGAACTCGATGCCGGTCTGGGACTGATGATTTCAGGAGAGATCTCGATTATACCGTACGATGCCGATCTGGGACCGAGGGAAAAAGAAAAGAAAGAAAAGAAAAGAAAAGAAAAAGAAAGAGAAAAGAAAAGAAAAGAAAGACCCCGGGGCAAAACATTCGCATGTGATTGCACTGCATTCATGTGCATTTGAGTTGCATTCATACATAACATATTTATTTTTATGTTTTAATTTATGAATGCCTAAAATTTAAAATTTGTACGAGATGAATATAAATATATTAAGCTTGATATGCTAATACCCTAAAACAATAAAGAGATAAAAGTTAAGAAGATATGTTGAGATTGAATTTTGAGAAAAATGAGAAAAAGTGAAAGAAGTCTAGATGGAAAGGACATATTCCTAGAGAGGGATATGGAGTTCTTCCCTGCGCACATTCAAATCTTACGAATTAATTAAAGTATGAGATACTTACTGAGTATTGAAAAATATACTCACTCTTTGTATAAATGTCTGAATGATGAGCAGGACGTTGATAGCAGCCATTGGACCAGAGTTGCAGTGATCGTTTGCAGAGCTAACGATTGTCTGAGGTTGAGCTCCAGTTTTACTGTTTTGTGTGCTTCAAGTTTTATTAAGGATTTGTACATATTTTTAAATATGTAATATTTGGAGTTTAGATTTGTTTTCAAACTTATATTTGCTTCCGCTGTAAAATATTTATGCTGTAACTGTTTTGGGCCTAAGTATGTTTTGAAAATAATTTTCGTTTAATTTTCTCTCTCCTCCTGATTTTACATTTGTATTCATTCTGATTTACAAATAATTTATAAAGATTATTAATTTAAAAGAAAAAGAGAATTAAAATTTGAGTGTCACATAATGCATTCACTAAACGTCTCAACTTTTGCTCACTGCTGGTGGTAGAAATTGAGGCCATAAATTGTGGTGTCCATTGGCTTAAGTCCAAGAATCTCACTAACGTACTAATGGAATTTGATAGTGAGCTGGCAATTGAGACGATTAAAAATCCAAGCTCATGGATAGGAGGTCATAAAGAACTCATAATGGATACTGCTACTCATCTGTAGGAACACCATGACCTCTCCCTATCACATTTTCTGGGAGGCTAACGCGACAGTGAATTGGTTGGCAAAGTGGTGTCCTACTCTTAGCTTTGGGTTACAAGAACTTACTACTTTACCTTATCCTTTTATTCAGATTTTGTACCAGGACTCTCTTGAATCTAAAGCCTCCAATCTACCTCTTCTTCTGTATGCAATAATAGTCATCACCCACTTTCTATTACTAAGGTCAGCCTAGCTGTGTTGAGTAATAGGGGTGTCACTCGCATACGGATTCAACCTAGTTGATTCGGCATGTGGGTGAGTTAGTCTTTTTTTTAAAATATATATATATATATATTCATAATTTTGTTTGGCACAGTATTTTTTTGATAGTGTTTTTTTCGAGAGTGACGACACATGGTTAACGTGACAAAAAGATTTTAAGATTTGTTAATCATATACTTATTTTATATATATATATATATAGCCCTTAAATGTTCCTAAAAGTTGGAAAACCAAAATGATTTGAGAAAAAAAATGGACTACAGTAAAGCAGCACTGAAATTACTCTGCATTCAGCTGAAAGACGCCCGCCAAATCGCTTCCAATACCCTCTCCCTTGGAAGTATTCTCTTCCAACGCGCGTGGCTACAAGGCGTTTTGGTCTCCAATGACGGCAAAGGCCATTTGCTCCTCGACGATGGCACTGCTCTCATCCACCTTCATATTGTCAATGATCTCAACCTTTTTCAATACGACATTGGTTTGCCCCTTTCTTCTTTACTTACCACTATTTTTCATCTTTTAGTGTTGGAGTTCACCTTAAAATACCAATCTGTTGCAGTTGGGTTGGTTTTTATTTATTTATTGCCTTTAAGGGTTTTGTTTTGAACTGGTAGAATAGTAATTACATTTTGATTTATCTGATTATCGTATATTGAAATTTTAAGAATCTAAATTTCATATTCACAACCGGTGAATAGCTTATTAACATTAATTATTTGATTAGGCTTGGCAATTCATTTTAGTCGTGTCAAGCATGAGTTTTGAAATACCTGACAATTCAGTACTAAATGATACTTTTTTTTAATTCTTTGTGTTTAATTTGCGGTGCATTTGTGCATGTATAGGGAAATATGTGATGGTTGTTGGAGGGTACTTCATCCGTGATGATGAGCCACCCATTATAAAGGTGAGTTCTGAATTGTTATGGATTTGAATTTGTTCTTGTTATTTTGTGCTTATGTTAGAAATATATTCATCAGTTTGTGCTTGTGGAGCAATTGAATGATAGTTGATTTCCTAGCTCAAATGTTGGTGGAAACTACATTCTTGTTATGATAGCTGAGTATTGCATTGCCAAATCTTGGATGACTTCTAATTATTCTGTTCTTTTTATAGGTCCAAGTTATTCTGTTAAAAGTTAATAAAGATGAATATATGGTTCATTTATGTTTGATACTTCGTGCAAGAAATTACCTTTATTGTATCATTTCTGTAAAAGTAAAAAACATTATTTTTACGAAAGTAGTGATTAAAACTTAGAAAAAATTTGATTGAAACATCATCAACTTCTGACAGTTTGTTTCGTAAGGGAGTGTTTGTCAGGTTCATAAGATGGTTGATCTTTCATCATTTCCTGATCGAGAGGCAATGTGGTATCTTGAAGTTATGGAGGCTTATAAACTATTCTACAAGCCCCTTGTTGAAGAATTTTTGTGAGTGATGTTCATCTACAACTTTTGAATTGCAAAAATGACCTCCAGATCTTATTTCATGTCACTTTTATCTCTTGTACACCCCATTTTGAAGTTTCAGAAAGTGAAGTAAATCCAACTGTTTCGTGTGCAATTCATCTACTGTTTTGAGCATATTGCTAAAGCTGGAAGGTAAGAACTGAAATTTTTCTTAAATTTTCATGCTATGGTATATATTCAATCAAAGAACAATAAGACTACATTACAATCAAAACTTGCTCATGGTTTATGTACACATCCCATTTATGCCTCCCTTTAGCATATACCATGGACATGCATATAGTCAAGAAAAGCACTTTGGCTATGATAAACACATAGGGCAGTTGCGAAGACCTACTTCAGCAATCACCAAAATTATGCAACATGTTCAGCTGCCACCTTCCATAACTACAATGGAGGTAAAAGATTTGCAGACTAATGTTTCCAATTAGGCTCTGACCTTACATATTCCTTGTTTCTATTGTCTTCCAAGAAATCCCCCAGTAGCTGTGTTTTGATGGACCTTCTCGCTGTAGTGTTCTGATCCTTTAATACTCAAAAGGTAACTCGTTCTGCTTGACAGGAAGTAGCGAGCTGTCGGAAGAAAAGCAGCTAGATTCTAAGTATAAGCCGCAGCCAATCATTGGGATTAATCATTGTATCTGCAATAACAGAATCAAACAGTTGGTGACAAATGAGATTCCCATTCCAATAATTTCTTTATCACTAAGTGCGGATAAATATAATTATGAAAATTGAACCCTTCAATCATACTGTATGAATGACACAAGAAAGTTAGTGTTTGAGAGAGCAAATCATGATACATTTCAGTAAAGGTGGCAATTCGATCGTAATCGGGACAGTGATTTTTTCTATCAAATATAAGTATTTATGACATAGAGGAAATTATCTCCAAAGTCACTTCTAGGATTACAAAAATTGAATTTGTCATTTCTGTCTAGTATAATTATGTATTCATTGATCGTGTGATCGGATAAAAAATTGTCAGTCCTACATTTCAGGAAACATCTGAAACGTACTAGCAAACGACCTTTGCAAAAAGTCACTGTCGTGTGAGATATAACTGCATAGCAAGGACAGAATGGCTTACTCAAGATACTTGTAACAGCAGTCCAACAATCTTCTGATATTTTCACAATCTGAACCACCATTTTCCATCAGGTCACCATCCTGAGAAAAATCCTCTGAAGCATTCCACTGGTTTAAAATACTGATTATCCTCCGAACCTGCATTGAGATAAGGGGAAAAGTTAATCCAAGCCTGAATTTTAATAGTATCAAGTTATTTTTAGTGCAGGCAAAGTTAATCTAACAAAGCGGAAACAAATTATATATTACGTAGGAAGAAACGTTACCACGGAGCTTCGGATATCTATTTTTGTGCCAGAATTGGCCAAGCTCTTAGCTTCCTCATTGCAATTACTAGCATGCTTGTCTAGAAGATCGTCTTCAATCAAGTCACACTTGTTTGCCAGAATGAGAACATATTGATGCAATGTTGACGGGCTCATTTCATGCTCCTTCACTCGAGCCAGTAGCCTTGCAAGAATGCTAAAGAGTGCGTTTCGTGCGTCCATATCGTCCCAAGCAAAAGGTAAAATTTCAAGTAAACCCTCCAGGAAAGGGACGTCTGGAAAGATCAAAGGTGATTTGTGTCTAGTCCAAATAAGAGATCAATGATAAACAAGTATGTGTGAAAGACGATAGTAAGAAGGAATATTATCTATACCCTTTGACATATCTGCAGCTAAATCAGGTACATCAGAGAGAATATTAGCAATTAAGACTGCCGTGGTGACACAAGAGTTGGCAACCTGCATCAGAGTTGTCAATACAAGCATTAAATTTGTAAAGCTATTCCAAACATGATCCTAATCACACATGGCGATGCGAATTTAACAGGACCGATAGATGAAGTGATTAGGAGATCTAAAGAGGGAACTGAACTTTAAACTGTCACATTTAAATATCCTTTCCCTATTCTGAATCATTACAGTTACAGACAAGGCAACATAATAATATGTTCCCCAGAATTTATATAATGAAGAATCAAGACATTTGGATCACTAATTTGTCTGGCATCTGCTTATTCATGAGAATGAGAAGAAGAAGAAGAAGAATGATGCACAATCTAATTCAAACGTTGAATAGGGAAGTTATGTCAATTTGTTGAGAGATCCAACCAACCATGTACAAGTAGTTTCATTAAACATTAGTGATGGTACTAGCAGGTAACAGTGAATTTGAAGTGGATTCAATGGTAGCCACAACCTAAACAGCTTGTGCAGTTAGTCACCCTTGGATTAACTGAAGCCTCAACCTCACTCACATTTGAACAAACTACCAAATATATGTGATTCAATCATAAAGAGCGGACAAAGAGATGCCATGGATCCTAAATACAGATTTCAGAAAACTACAGGGGTTTTGTACAAAACAATAAATTGATTACCATTATATAAATCAGGATATGAAATTACCTCAGCTTTCTCTGGGAATTTGAAGAGTTCACACAACAGTTGGAGAAGTTTATCATTAGAGGAGATTTCCCAGGAATAGCAATCCAAAGTGGAAAGAGCTTCAATTACACGAAGTATTACATCAATGACGGGGTTCCTGAAAACAACACCAAAATTATCATGCACAAACTGATCAAACAAATAATTATCAAAATTAAAATTCATTGGGAGCTGTTTGCATCATTTGATACAGTAAATAGAGATGTCGCAAAGTCATACCTGTCTGAAAGTCTCTCGCCACTTAAACTACCAATTTCAAAGGTCAAGAGACTAATCACGAGATTTGTTAATCCCAACTTCATAAGAGTTGGAAGAACAGCAGATGAAATTTCCTCTTGATTTTCAACGATGGCTAGTAGCAATCCCACACTCTGTTCAAAATAGTAATTCATCTTGTGAATACAAAAGTAGAGCTGAAATTAAATTCTTTTTTTCGACAAAACGAATAAACAAGAATCCAAAAAGAAATGAGAGAGATGAAAAGCAATGGCGTGATTCGGTAAGATCTCGAGTGCACATGAAATACAATGAAAAATCAATCTAACCTTTAAAATCATAGCCAGAAAACCAAAATCTCAATCAGGCAAAAGAATGTCCACGATAAATAAGCTATCTATTTAAATTTAAGTGTTTTCTTAAAAGTATTTTGAATTTCAAATGTGATATATGATGCAAAAATGAAGCTTTTTTAACAATTGATTCAAACAGAATAACCTAATTGCAGCTGTATCATAAAACTATTACTGCCAAAGCTACAATATATCCTCTCCAGGACGCAAACAAATAGTATAAACTATTAACCTGTTCAGTACTAAGGGAACTTCAATCCTGCTAATTGGGAAGTGTATTCACATCTGAAAACTGTGTTTAAATCAATATCTACCACCAATGTAGATTGAATCTTCAATGACTACAAAATAGAAGAAGTGTGCAAAGATATTCAGACAAACCTTTTCTAAAATTTGTGTATTTAATGTATTTTCTGCAACCCACAAAATACGAGACAAGATATGTTCTGACTGGATGGCATTAGCCCAAATTTTTCTTTCACCAACTTGAAATCCCAAGGTCAACAATCTGCACCAAACAACACCTTTTAGGTAGGTAGCAAATAAAATAAGAATAATCTACTAAGTTCCAAAAATAATCAGATAAAAAACAAACACCTTACTGTTGGCATAAATCAGAAATTAATACAACAGTTTTTAAAATTTCAAACTTTAAACTTCCAATAACATCTATTATCTACATTATATCCACATGATATTTCTCCAATTAATGAAAGGATGACCATAAATGAAGAATTGTGAATACTAAGTAAATAGACGTGTTCTTCTGAAAAAGTAAACAATGCAAAGAAATTTGGCTTTCAGCTCATTATTACAAGCCATTGTTATATTATATCTAAAAGTGTTACACCAACCAAGAATTCATAATCGCATATTACCTAAAAGTTTCGCATAGGCATTGGGTGTCATCTGCAAACAATTGATCAACAATTATTTCAACCAGTCCATTTGTTGAAACTACGTGTCTCATTGGAACTTCATGGCAGGCCAAGTTTCCAATAATGCCAAGGCATATCTCCTGATTCACAAAAATTAAAGATTAAAAATATCAATATGTAAATGAAATCACTCACTTAACTAATTTCTCAAATCAATCATAAACATTAAGAATCAATGCAAAGCCAGAAACAACAGAAAAATGGGTTCTGATTTCCTGATTCAATGAGTTTGTTAAACTGAGTTGTTCTAAGCATCACCGCTTTATATTTGGACAATTTTAGATATGTCTAGCAAACGCAGCAATGAACGAAGACCCTGTTTTTGTATTCTGGTTTTCTGTTTAGCCAATAAGCATGCCTATCACTGAAATTAAGACTTTATAGTCCTTCAATGAGTGCTAGAATGTCAACGATCCACAACGAAACTAGATAACAAAGAAGTTACTGATAAAGCATCAGTCTCGATCAACTTTGGATATATTCGACTGTAGCCAAAATAAAATCGAATATTAAGAGTTGCAGCTCACCTTAACCCGTACAGACTCTGAAACCATTAGATTAGCCATTAGCACTTCAAGAATAAGATTTTCCACCTGTACAGAAAAAGTAGATGGTGATTTTTCTATAACATTGCATATATGGTCTTGTCTTGCTAATGAAACATATAATCAAGCAAAGTTCTTCGCATAATTTTTCTAGAGCATTGCCAAGGCACAGCATATGGGAAAAATGGTGGGAAAATTTTAATCCAAGAGAAGAAGTAACATTGTAAGTTTGTAACTAAAATTACAATCACACAAAAGGGGATTTAATTATAATCAAGTTTCAGCTTCCAATGGAATTAATCTTCGGTAAGGCTATTAAACTTTGAAATAACATAAAACGCAAAACAGATACTGAGTACCATTAACTCAGCATGGCTTTTACTTGCAGCAAGATCCCACAAAATGCACCCACTCTCTTCCCAAACCTCATCTACCGCTGAATTCCCCACCAATTGCTCTCTGTGAGATGAACTACCCTCGTCTTCCCGATCTTCACGAGCAGATTCATTTATGTCATCAGAAACATTCATGTTCTCAGACTCATCATTCGAGAGTTGCTTCTCATCGGCATTAAGTCCATCGCTACCACAGTCGTCCATAGCATCAACTCCACCAGAATGACCACAACTTTTCACGGTGCTCGGAATAAGTTTTCGTATCGAAGATATTACATAGCTTGGATCCACTGTAGTCGAAATGTCAAATAACTGCACAAAGTTTTGTTCTTTTATCTTTTAATTTCAACAAGACCATCATAAACATAAACATACAAGTTACCATCACTAGGCCAAAAGATGGAATTTTTATCAAACTATGTTGACAAAGAAAATCAATGGCAGCAAAAGAAACAAAAATAACAAGAAAAAAAATGTTTTCTGAGTTGGGTTGAAACCTCATGGGGTGGAGCCGAAGGGTGATGAGAGGGCGCTGCTTCTTCCCCGTAATGTTGTGGTTCGCTGCTCTGCTCTTCTTCACTTTCTTCTCCCTTTGTTGCTAAACATTTCAATTGGGGGTCGCTGACACAAACCATCTTCGCTTCCACCCTCCGCGGCTCTTCACCTTTGGTGGTTTTGCTACGCATAAAATTGAAATTTCATAAACTAGTTGGAGAAACTAACAACTTAATCCTAGTTTCAAAAATAAAAACTAACAACTTAATCCTTGAGTGTAAAACACTTTAAAACTGATCCTTTCATTTCAAACTCCAATATGCTTTCTCCTTGTTGGTAACCTGAGAATAATTTAGATCTTGGTTTTACAACTCAAAACGGTTTCTATCCTCAATCAAATGATTCAAATTAA
>CANYCX010421554.1:0-16882 GCA_948193385.1 Breynia disticha f. nivosa | reverse complement strand
TCCTTTCGCAATATCGTAATCTGATCCCTAGTAGCAACAGCCACACGTTCTCCCCTTTGAGAAACAAACATCGATACAGGTTTCCTCAGTTTCGTTACACCCTTATAGTCCCACCATTTCTCTTTAAGCTGACTCACGCCTCCATACACAAACCACACTAATCAATAAATACACAAACTTCTCTACGAAATTCAATAATTCTAACAAAAACATACACTTTTTTTTTAAAAATTCAACAAAACTGAAACATCGGTTCAAACTAAGCCACAAACTTTGCTCAAAATACAACATAAGTAAATCATGGGTTCTAACAAAAACACTTTCTTTCTCCAAAATTCAAGAAAACTAAATAATGGGTCCTCACAAATTAACACAAAACTAATTAAACATACCTGAAACCGATAAGATCGATGACAAAATCCCTTTACCACTTTCATCTCTCTGAAATACCAATCAAAATTCAATTAAAAACAAAAAATTAACAAAATGATCAAATAAAAGGAATAACTAAAGAACCAATGACCTTTGACGATTGTTGAGGAGGGTAATTAGATGTGAAGGGTCTAGAAGCATGACGACGAGTCTCATAGAGAACTTGGCCGTGAAAGTTTTCATTTTTCTCCATTTTTTGGTGTGCCGAATTGAATTAGAAAATGTGTAGTAATGAATGAAGTGAAGAGAGATCTCTGTCTTTGTTTCGGGTACTAAGTCCTAGTTGCAAGTAAAGTACAGAGATGGAGATTTCAGATTTCAGTTTATATTTGATGACTTCACTTTCTGTTTTCACCGTTTTTGTATATACGTTTTGACGGTTGAGGAACCGGACCTCGTAGAACAAGGTTCGAACTGTGCTGGCTCCGGACCGGTTAGGAATTGGTCGGATTTGACCGATTTAAATAACGGTTCGGTTCTAGTTCCGAACCATTTGAGTTCTTTTTTTCCTGTCATTAATTTTGGTGTTTTAAAATTCGACAAAACCAAATATCTAAACCGAAAATCTGATTCAATCACTGGATTATTGGTCCAATCAAATATATTATCACGTAAAAAATAATTATTAAATATTATAATTTAAAATAAAATAATTATTAAATATAATTAAATAACAATATATCTTCAAACTAATTAAATAAAAAAATTTAACATAATTTTAATTTTTAAATAATCAATAAATAATATTCACATGTTGTCCAAAATAGAATACAAAATTTCAGCATTTTTCAATGAATATGTGACCGGATTAACAGTTGGGAGTTTTATCGAATTTAATGCATTTGTTCTTTAATATAAACCCAAACTAGTTTAATGGTCGAGTTGCTAAGTTTCCGACCGACCGGCGGGGCAATGTGGAAGTCTTAAAACACTGTTTAATGCTTAATTTTTATGATAATACTATTTAATAGATTTTAGATAAACCATAAAACATGTAGAAATTAAAATGAAATGACCAATTTAATTATCAAAAACTAATCACACTTTGGCACAAACATAATTGAGAAAAGATATGGTTATGGCAGAAGATCATTATTAATCTCAAAACTTTCTATTCTTCAAAACTTTATCAACTTGATCAAAAGATAGTTGTGAAAATCCACAAGAGTGCAAGCAATGTTTAACATTGCTGTTCTTCGGCATAACTACCTGCAAATGATCTGATTCAAGCTTGCTCATATTTAACAGCTTCAGAGTCTCTCTAATACATGGGAAAAAAGCTTCAGGACGAACACATAATGGTTGGAATACAGAGAACAATGCCTTCATGTCTGCTCCAAATTGGCTGATAACTTCCCTGGAAAATGGAATGTTTGTGTCGAAAAAGGTGCGCGAAATGAAATGATCAAGCCCTTCAGCAACACTTCTCCACAAATCCAGGAAATCTTTTGGATTCAGATTCATTTTAAGATCGTGAAGCTTGCTTTTCATTGTATCTAATGCGTGGATAATGTCGATGGACACTGGTAGATCCACTGCTGACGAAACTCTGCTTGAAGTTTGATGTTCTTGAACCTGCTCGGAAGGGTTCTCGTGCCGCAAATTTTCCCAGTATGGATAAGAGAGTGTTTCATAATCGCAAAGGAGTGCAGAAATTATGTCCATTATCCAGTTGGTTTCAAGTTCTGCCAAACTTTTGATTTCTTCTGAGAAGAAGGAGCTCTTGATGAGATCATTTTCTTTCACATTTGAGTTCTCTTCATAAATCCTCATCTCCAGAAACTTTACCTCATCACTCCATTCTTGCAGTTTAAATTTGACATATCTTGCAGCGTTAATTACTCCGCTCATTTTGGTCAAGGTGTAATCTGGATAGTCGATAAGAAACTCGGCATTCTTGCATCGGAAAACCATTACTTTAAAGAAGTACCAGAAGAATGTTGCTGCACTTGATCTGATAAACTTAATACGCGCTTCGATTGAAGGCACAGTTTCACATCTTTCAATCATTTCCCAAGCTATAGAAACAGCCAATTCGGCTATCAAAGGAGCTTTATAGTCTTCTCTGGAAGAAAGCAAAAATGATTCAGATTCTGTTGCAGTTTTAGCAGCACTTTCGGGTTTCTTGGCGATTAACCAAGCTCTCTCTTCCTTCAGTTCAAGTTTTAGTTTCTTCCATCCATCTTTGAGCTCTATCCTTGCCCAAATCTTGAGCCAATCTGGCTTATTACAGAATATACTAAGTGCTGAAAGATCGGTTGATAGCCCGTCCAACCTTTCGGACTCCTCGAAGAATAAACCAGCTTCCGCAATTAAAAGTGATTTTATGCGCTTATCAAAAGCAACCATATGATCTATCAAGTGTATCCAAAAGCTTACAACTTCTGATCTCGTCTGTTTCTCTTTATACCTATCTGCAAGAGAAGGAAAAACGCTCTTTGCTAGAAACCCAGAAAGCATCTGAACCATCGCCGAAACCCAAGCTTCCTTCGCACTGTAGCTCACTAGTCTTGCTTTATCAATCAAAGGCTGCAAAACATCATCTACTCCAATAATAAAGTCTCTTGTAATCTTATACACTAGAGCGAACATAAGTTCCGGCTGATCGGACCATTTCAAGAAGTGGTACTCTATTCTAGATGCTATTGGAGACACCAGTTCATCGATGGCCCAAAGCCTCATGCAATTATTTTTCTGCCCAAAAATGTTACATTGTCGATCTTCCCTCCTTGTCTGCAGATGTTGCAAAGCACAAAGAGCAAGAAAACTTTGAGAATAGTACTCTCTTTTGTCTCCTTCCATTAGAATCAACGGATTTGGAATGCCAACGACTTCTCCACTGTCCGCCTTCAATGTCGAAAGTTTAGGTGGCCAACCTAGAGAAGCCAGAAGAGCACGATGATCAGCAAGAACTTGATGTCGAAAAACAGCTAAGCTTTTATCTACTCTCATGTCCACAGATTGCAAAAGTTGACGCCATTGACAACGAGACTTTACTATGTCAACCAGTAAATTCTCAATCTCATTCATCACTTTAATGGCTTGGACTAATCTCTCGTGCTTTGTCCTAAAATCCTGCATATGGAAAACCATCAACATATTAATCTAGTAACGAAGGACGCATTTTGTTATTAACAAAGCAGTGTTGATGAAGAAAAGACCTTTGAAGATAACAAATTACGAGCATGGAAACTGCCACCAGAGAAAACTGCATCCTCAAGGTCACCAACCAGCGCTTCCAATCGTAAAGCAGTATCTGTATTATTAACAAGTAAGATCTTAGTAGGCTCAGTCAATAAGTGCTAAGTTGAGAAACCAAATTTTATACAAATCCAAAGCCTGAAACTGTCAGGACTCATTACAATCAAAATTCATAAATGGGCAATGCATTCTTAGAAACAACAATATGAACAAGCAATAAAATCCTCTGAAAATCAATATCGATCTGATAAAGTTCAAAACTTTTGCCTCATTTTTTAATTAAAAGCTATCTACAGATCAATAACAAGCATCTTCAGATTTTACCTCTAAGCACAACTTAGCAAAAACACACAGATAGCAATTCATTCATGGTAGCAGCAAAATAAATGAACAAGACAATCTGCCATAAATTCAACTTCAAACCTGGAAAAGTTCATATCTTTTGCCTCATTTCTAAATAAAAGGGTATCTACAAATCATAAACAAACAGTTTCAAACATTTTATGCACTACATAATTTTTAACAGAAGAAAAGAAATCCAAAAACATAACTCACCAACATAATTTCTAATGTTCTCAATCCTCTGCAGTTGTTTTACAACCAACGGCAACTCATAACCCAAAATCTTCTTGATTCTCCTCGAACCAATCCCACCTACAAAACAGCCACAAAAATCCAACAGAAAAACAATTTTTAACATAAACTTTCCAAATTTAAATACACACAAAACAACAAACTTTAAAATTACATTGTGAAGTTAAAAGGCTAAGATTCTCTAGCAAAACAGTGATATTCTCTAGTGAAGACTTGGTTTTAAAGGAGAGAGAAATCCATGAAACGACAAGTTTAGTAAAACTTTTTTGCAAATTTAGCAAAACTGTCTCATTTTCACTGCATTGTTGTGACAATTCAGTGAAAATAAGCGAAGTTTTAGCGAAAAGATCTTGCTGGGTTCTTAAGTTTTGGTCTAAAAACTCAATTTGATGTGAAGACAAGTCTTTGATTCTTGGAAGAACTTGGAAGGGTAAAGATCCCATTCTTTTGCAGTTACAAAATGATGTAAGATTCATTAGCGATTTTAATGAAAAGTTTTGGTCATTATTGTGGATTTTGAGCTCCATGAGGGTAAAAATGTCAGCTTAAAGGAATCTATGCATAGCTTGTTAGGTTAATAAAGAAATAGTGTGTGTTCAGAAAGTCATATCTAACTCCAAAGCTTCAAATTCACTCTGTTTTCCTCTGCTTTTAAATCCAGGTAAAATTTATTCAACAAAAGATTCGATCTTTGTTTTATTTTTTTTATTAAATTTTGAATTTTGATTACTTTTTTCTGAATTTTGTATAGTGAACCGTTGAAATAAATTGGAAATGAACTGTTAAAATGTCCATCAAATATGTAATGCTTAGTTTATTTCTTGATTCTGTCATGATTCTATGTTTATGGAGAACTTTTATCAATATGCTTGTCAAGAATTTAATTGATTGAACAAATTTTCTGGTAAAAATTTGTTGAACATGGCAGAGCTTGTGTTCTTTCAATGGAAGATGGCATTGAGAAAAACATAAGAAATGGTTCTAGAGATGTTCTGCATTGGAGTCAATGGCAATTGCTAGATTCAGTTCTTCCAACAGGAGGGTTTGCTCATTCATTTGGTCTTGAAGCTGCAATGCAAGCACAAGTTATAACTAACCCTGAAGATCTTCGAATTCATTTGATCCATACTTTGGAAAATACAGCAAGCTTGTTACTGCCATTTGTGTATTCTGCTACAATATCTCCAGATAAAGAAAATTGGCAGAAGCTTGACCGAATTCTTGACGCGAATTTAACAAACGAAGTGAGTCGTAAGGCGTCAATTGCGCAAGGATCCGCTTTAATGCGTGTTGCAGCATCTGTGTTTACAGAAATCCCCAATCTTAAAGCCATGAGAGACAATTTTCTTGGTTCTGGAACAGTTTCATTCCACCATGGACCAGTTTTTGGCCTTGTATGTGGACATCTTGGCATAGACAGTGAAACTTCTCAGAGAGCTTATATGTTTATTACATTGAGAGATGTATTGTCTGCTGCAACAAGGTTGAATTTGATTGGTCCTCTTGGAGCAGCTGTGTTGCAGCATGAGGTTAGTGTTGAAGCTGAAACAATGGTGAAGAAGTGGATGGATAGAGCAGTTGATGAAGCATGTCAAACTTCTCCTTTGCTTGATACCTTACAAGGCTGTCATGGCTACTTGTTTTCTAGATTGTTTTGTTCTTGATATTATTTTCTTTCTGTTTACACATTATTTAATCATGTCTTTCTCTTTTTCATAGATTGAAATTGTGCTGAATGTGCATGAGAATTCGGGTTTACATGTCGTAATTGTGTCATTGATTTTATCAATCAAATATCATTATTTATCATAAAAATATTATGAAATATACAAAATCATGTGATAATATACCTTTTTTTTCTATTAGAAATCCTTATACCACTCATGGCTATAGTTAAGTCGAATCGAGTTGATTGTTCATTTCATTTAAAATTCACGAGTTTGAGTTTGAGTCGATTTTTTGTATTGATTTCAAATTTTTGTTTAGGAATAAATTTGTTTAAAGTTCACAAGTTAATGAGTTTGTTTACAATTTTTTAAGCTGAACTATTAAAATATAACTTTATTTGATCTATAATTAAAAACTAATTCATTTATTGAATATTATTAGAATTTTTTTATATTTATATATTAATAAAGTTACTATTTTTAATTAGTATAATACAATTAATCATAATATGTTATATAGTTTATTTCAAATATAATTTTATTCTACTGATTCATTTTTAAAATGAATTATATATCCATTTGAAATACAAATAAAATATAAAAGGTATATATTAATATAAAAATTTGAGCATCACCTTCTTCAGATTTAACTCAATTAACTGATCGAGTCTAACATTTTATTTACGAATAGACTCAATTATAAATGATTCGAACTCAAACGAATTATTATCGAAGTCAAGTAGCATGCAAACAACCCAATTTTTTTACAACACACAATTAGTACTAATCTAAATAAACAACAACGACTCGTCCAATAACATTCTTTTCCAACAAAACAATTAATGTCACACTACAATTTCTAGCAAAATAACCCTAAATATGAAAACCTAAAAGAGAACTATAAACTCTTTGAAACTTTAAAACATAAAGTGATTAAGATAAAGAATAGTATTAAGAGTTATAGTCACAATACCACATTTGGCTACAACACATTTTAATTCAATGTCAAAAGTGTTTCCCTAATTATTCAACAATATTGACTTAATGATACTAATTCATATTAAATAAACTAATGATACTATGGACACTAACTATTAAATATCAAAAACTAGGTATTACTACTACATGAAATTATCTTCTTAAATATTATTATAAAAGTCTTATAAATACCAGTGTTGGTTGAGTTGACACCTCAATTTCTCTGTGATGTTCGGTACTGTGCATCCCGCTCCGACTACAGATTATGGTCAGACAAAAAATAAAAATCTTATAAATTCCATTTGAGTTTGAAATAGAGCTGTCAATTTGTGTTAGACGTATCATAATCGTGGCGTACTATTTTTCATCAAATGTCATAATTTGTGGCTTAAGAACTACAAAAAATTATTCGTGTCGTGACATAAACATGTACTCATAAATTATATTATCGTGTCAAAAAAATGACAGACAGATGTAATTTGAAAGATTTTTTTTATCAAAGAGAAGAGGAGGTAGTCTTCTCTCCTCTTCTATCTCTCCTAAATTTGCTCTCAAGAAGCCATCTTTTTCTCCATACTACTTTTCTTTCTCTTTCCTTTATTATCACTTTCCAATAATATTAACTTTTTTCAAAACTAATAAATTATAATTATACTCTTAAAAACAAAAATGCTTCAAAATTAATTAATATTTTTTTCTCATAAACATTTCTAAAGTATTATTTTTACATTATCTTCCAATAAAAAAGAAAATAAATAAAAGGTTGCTTCTTTTTGTTTGCCACTTGCAAAGCTTTTTCTTTTGTATCACTTCAGAGTTTCACACTCACAAGAAACCAAAAAAAATAAGAAACACTCGGTCAATTTTCATTATTTCCTTGAAATTTCGCTAATAAAACCTTAAATTTTACTTCTTTATCATAAAACGAAAATCTCCATGCTCCTTCTTTCACTTTATTGGATCTTGGTTCTTCGTAATCTCACCAATTTTTCTTGATTTTCACAAGTTTGATCGAAATCGATCCGAACTTCTCAAATGTGGAGCTGGGTTTTGAGTAGAATTAAGGGTTTTGTTGGTTTCATTTCACTTGAATTCCCAGCTCCACAAAGTTTTCTTTTTGTCTCAGCTCAATTTTTTTAATCTATTTTGAAAAAAAAATATATATATATCTTCGTGATTTTTGATTTTGTTTTTAGTAAATTTGGATTTGTGTGTTTTGATTGATCTTTGTTTTTATTTGTTCCTGTGATTTTTGTTAGACAGGATTGTTTTAAAGTTTGGTTCTTTCTGTTGATCTGGAGTTCTTTCTTCTCATTATTTTTTTTTCTTTTCTTTTTATTTTCAACTTCTCTGTTTTTAAATTGAGCTGGTTCAAATTACTGAGATTTTGGGGAATTTTTTTGGAGGAAATGAGGTTCAGTTGAACACCTATTCAGGTAAAATAATATTTTATTGTTCTACAAATTGTGTATTTTAGTTGTTACTATTATTATTCTTTATGTTGATGTGAAGGAAATGATAATGTTATCTTGATTGGCTAATCATAGATTTACTGCTCTGTTTTACTTGTTCTCTTAATTGGACTAGAGAGTTAGAATTTAGTTAGTTACAAATGCCAATTTAGGGAAAAAAAACTACAAAATGTGTTTATGTTAGAGCTTGTGAACCTTTTTGTTAGTTAGTATTTGATTCTTTTTTCAGTATTAATGTCTTTTAAGATGATTGTGATTTTTGAATTAATTTTGGTAGCATTTGCTCATTTCTGGTTATTTCTTGCTTCCAAACACTGGAAATGGGATTAAATCGAGAGTCTTGTGTTGAACGTTGTTGGTGGATTTTTGCTTCCCAGATCGAGTATGATCACCTTCTTTGTTGTTGTGATTTATGTTTGCAGTCATATACTGTTTACTGAGAAGTATGACGAATGGGAGCGAGGAAAGTAAAAAGTCAAAGAGCCGCCGTGATTATGCCTTCGATGAAGCTAGTTTGGGTGGAAATGGTTCTTTGAAGAAGGGTCCCTGGACTTCTGCAGAGGATGCGATTCTGGTGGATTATGTGAGTAAACATGGAGAGGGGAACTGGAATGCTGTCCAGAAGCACTCTGGGCTTTCCAGGTGTGGAAAAAGCTGCCGTTTGCGGTGGGCAAATCACTTGAGACCCGATCTGAAGAAAGGCTCATTCACTCCTGATGAAGAGCAACGGATTATTGAACTCCATTCTAAGATGGGAAATAAATGGGCTCGAATGGCTGCAGAGGTCAGCAGCATTGATTTTATCAACTGTTTTAGTTTGTTTTATACTTCTATGGTGGATATGATGTGATGTTACGAAATAGATCTGATTCCCATCATACTTGCTTTATAGTTAACTGCTTCTTCAAGGGCATAACCCTCTATCTGGATGCTAATGCATGTAGTTCAATATCTTTTTGTTTGTCTGAACTTTAAGCTGTGCTTTAGCAATTTTATGGAAGCATTATGGCCAGACAAAGGACCTGCACTGAATTGATATATTTAGACTTTTATTTAGATCCAGTTGACAGACGTTAAGGGGAAATGGAACCAAGTCTCGGTTAATTTTGGATAAACCAGTGTTTTCAAAATCTTTGGGCAATGTGTGTTGCAACCCTGACATATGAGATGAGTTCATAATTCCTTGATTATTTAAGTAAAGTTCAAATTTCTTGAATAGTGTGTAAACACACTGGAAAGGACTTGCATAATGTGCAGTAAAGAAATCTTGGCAAAAAGCAAACCATGTAGAAGTCTATTTCATAGTTTTGAATATCTTTATCCAGTATCTTGTGGAAAAGATTGCTATCGAGATTTTAAACAATGCTCTGAAGGATGATCTTTTTTTTTTTAAAAAAAATTGTCTTCAGCATAAGAATTTCTTATGTTAAAAATTGTATGGTAGAAAAGAAATGCTCTATAGCTGTCTCCACAGATGATGGAATAATAGAAAGCAAAGGAGAGATCACTCTAGCTGAGAAGTTGTATTTTCAACCTTTGGTTTTAATGAAATCAGTTTCTGCAGAATTTTGATAAATCCGTGTTGAACCAATTTTAAATTTTGATTCTCCGGGACCTCTTTGTGGGACAATTTTTTTTTAACAGAAATGATAAAAGTTCTGTAATACATTATATGTCTCCTGTGTTAATGCATTATATGCTATGGAAACTCTTAGAAGTTCTTATGCTGATAGAGTTATGACTTATGAGACGAATTGGTCTAAAGAGTATTTGTTTATGATTTCGTACATACTTGTATAAGTAGAGAAAATCATGGATGACATGTATGACAAGAGCTTTTTTTCGTTTTTTCTTCTGAACGTTTGGATACAGATATAAGGATTGTAGTAGTATGGTAACCAAAGATTCTTTGGTTTTGACATTGTATATTGTTTTGCTTACCAATTTTTTGGCAATAAAATATTAATTTGACCAAAAAAACCGGTAACTTGTTAGTTTTTAGTGACATCCATAATTCCTAGTCTTGCACGTTTTATGCTTGCAATTGCTGACAACATAGGCAACTATAGACTTATCCTTCCTGTTTCTGCTGCTATATTTAGCATTTACTTACTGGTGTTTTTGTTTTTTTGGGGCAGTTGCCCGGACGTACGGATAATGAGATTAAGAACTATTGGAATACAAGAATAAAGAGATTACAGAGAGCTGGATTACCGATTTATCCTCCTGAACTGGCCTTGCAAAAAGTACACGGGAGCCATGATAGTCAAGGCATGGGGCAAACTGGAGATGCATGTGATCCTGATATGATACAGATTGACAATTTTGAAATTCCGGATGTGGAATTCAAAAGTTTTAGTCTCAGCCACAGTGCTTTATCTTACACTCCAAGTTTTCTTGATATCCCCCCTACTGGCATGCTGAAACAAGCTGTAAGTTCATCACATAGCTCTGGCTTAATGTTCCCTAATATGCCTCCATCCAAACGCTTTCGTGGGTCTGGAACTGCATTTTCTAGTCTAGATGGTAGTTTCCACAGTGGGATCTCGTCATACAGTCAATTGGCAGATCATGCTTGTGAGAAGATTTCCGAATCATTTGGACTTTCATCTTCGTATGATTCTGATCTCAACACTTATTACCACCCGCCGCTGGGTGTTATTATTGGCAGTCATGCCTTATTAAATGGCAATTCTTCTTCTTCCAAGCCTTTATGTGAGGCTTCGAAGTTGGAGCTCCCTTCACTCCAATATGCAGATACTCAACAGGATAGCTGGGGCACTGCTGCTTCTCCGCTTCCTTCGCTTGAATCTGTTGATACTTTGATTCAGTCTCCCCCGACTGAGCAGGCCCATTCAGATTGTCTTTCCCCACGAAGCAGTGGTCTGTTAGAAGCAGTACTATACGAGTCACAAAGTAAAAACCAGAAGCAATGTTCAGACTGCCAGACCACTGATACTTCCGCCATCCCTGGTGATGCCATGGATCCATCACCTGTGAATCCTTGCAAGACAGAATGGGAAGGAAATGCTGATCCAAACTCCCCTTTGGGTCATTCTGCCGCATCCGTTTTCAGCGAGTGCACTCCTCTCAGTGGAATTTCATCTGACGATCAAGGTTAGTATCTTTTCTGGTGCGTAACTTATTAAGACGACGTATATTTTTAATGGAGCTTCTATTGAATAATGTAGGATGCGATGCCAGGCCGGAACTAGTATACCAAGCTTTAGCTCCATATATCGAAGATAAACCACTTCATAACGATTTAGACATCAACAGGCCTGATGTTTTACTTGACTCCGGCTGGTTTTGCCTTAACAATGGAAGAAGCAAGGACAAATCAGTTCCAGCGACGCGTCCATAACAGCAGTTAATTCCAGCAAAACGGTGCTGTGAAGTGCAACTGAGACTGATTGTGATTGAATTTGAGATAATTTCTGTGAAATCGATCCAGCCGGAACCATTGAACTTGGTAACTCGTGATACCCTTGTTTGGTATCATCTCTTTTCTATGATGATTCCTTGAAATTAGTCTGCATTTGGTTCTTCCATGTATGAACTTCTGTGAACCGTAACATGACAATAATTTTCAAGACACATTGTTTATCGGTTGGCTATTTATTTGGTTGAGCTTATGAGGAATTTTCACATACAATTTAAGTTTTCTTGATGCATCAAGAAAAGTTGTTTTCATGGTAAAAATGTTAACAAGTGAAGTTTACAAGTAAGTTTGCTCAAGGCATATTTAGTTTGCTTGGCATCATTGTACTTAGCATAGGTGACACAATTCGGTTTATGCTAGGTGGATCTTAATCGTGTTGCGTTTTTTTATTAAATATTTATTATTTATTATCAATGTTATTAAAATTGTACCGAACTAACTAATCATATGAATTAGTGAACCGGCCACAGATTTAGTTCGGTTTTATTTATTCAAACAGGCGAGTAAATGAACTTGATAGAATATTAGTGAAGTGTTTGGTTCAGCCTATAATACTGAAAAATAATATATATATATATGTATATTAAAAAAAATTACAGGTTTGATTAATAAGTCATCAATTCGATCAGTTAACCAACTATTTAGTTGTTTTTTTCAGTTTGACCATCGATTTGGTTTTGATAACATTGTTAATGACGTAAATATTATAAAAATTGAAATCGAGTTGTTCGTGTCATGATATTTGTGTGCTCACAAATTATGTTATCGTATATATATCTATTTGTTATTGTTATGGATTATATCCACGAAGAAGAAAGAAGAATAATTCTTATTTTATTTTGTCTTTAAAGTTGGAATTAGTTCAAATTTATTAGTTTGGTTTATCATTTGAGTAGTTTAGATTTTGTATTCATAAGTCTTTATTTGTTTAGAAATCTAACAAAAATTAGTTTTGGTCTATAAATAACTTTGTCTCATTAATAAGATTATCAAAAAATTCGACTCAAAACAAAGATACATAATTCTTTCTCGAGCTTCCAAATATGTATAATTATCCATACTGAACTCTACATAGACGTAGCTCTCCCGAGCTTCAACCTTTATCACTAAAAAAACCTTGTAGTCCTCGTGACTAAATCCTAATTGAAACGTAACAGTAATTCAATCATTTAAAAGATCCAAAATGAGCAATATCAAAGATGAAAGTGAATGATGATTGTCATGGAAATTTGAGGTTCATATGCAAAGCTTGCAATTTAAGAATGTCTCTAAATGAAAGGATTTTAATAAGGAAAATACACACATTAATTTGTTTGCATTAAAATATACAATTTTTTTTTGGAAAATGGACCAACCCACTATTGTGCCGAATTAACTAGGTTGAACCCGCACTCCAGTGACACCCCCATTTCTCAACCCCGCTAAGCTGGCCTCAGAAATGAAAGGAGGGTAATGTATATTCATCCTTAAAGGGTCAACAATTACATTCGAGCAATTACTGCTCAATTGATCCTGATACAAAATTCGCAATAAAGGAAATGGTAGAAAGTGAACAGTGAGGGAATCGGCGGCAAGACTAGCTCCCTGTTTTGCTACCCAATTTGCGCCTTCATTAGCTTCTCGAAAAGTGTGACGTAGGGAGTAACCCATAGAACTTCGAAGGAGAGTCGAAGTCTCTTCAATAATGTCCTTGTGGTTTCCTCTCCACAAATTAGGATTGGACACAATTTTCACCGCAAGTTCGCTATCCGCTTCAATATGAGCTTTGGTTATTCCTGCTGCCAGAAGCCATCTAATCCCTTGGTTTATGACTTTAATTTCTGCCACTAAAGGAGAGCAGAAATTGATGGCCGAGTGGAAAACATCCAAACAGAAACCGGAGGAATCTCTAACCAACCCACCAACAGCACCCAACATAGTGTGGAAATTAATCGACGCATCCACGTTAACTTTGAGAAGTCCCTGCGGTGGAGCTATCCAAAGTTTATGAAACGCCCTGCTTCTCGTCTTTCTCTGAGTGAACTTCTCCAGGTTGGCTGCTGCCTGCACGTAATTATCAGCTAGGGAATAAATCAAGCCCTTAGTCAGCTTCTGAACCGGCTGGTCGGAGAAAATTGCTATGTTGCGGTAAGCCCATAGTTTCCAAGTAGTGATTCCAAAAACAAGACTCCAGTTCCGATTCTCCACCATTGTTAGCTCCTTTGTTATATTTGTGTGGAGCCAATCACGTAACTCTTGTGTAAAGAAGGGGCCACTGCAGTTGTGAGGGACAAGTTGCAGCCATAATTCCTTAGCATATGGACAATCGCGCATAGCATGAATGAGACTTTCCTCCGCAACGCCACACAGTTGCAATTTTTGTCCGTCGTTAGGTGTCTTCTATGCCTCTTGCTATTTGTTAGAAGTTTCTTCTTTGCTAGCAGCCAGAGGAAGGTTCTTATGCACTGCAAACCCTGCCAGTTCCAAATTGCAGACCAATGAAAACAGTTAGCAACTAAAGAATTAGATTCATCACTAATATAATTAGTTGCACTAGTAAGATTAAACTTCCCTGAAGAGGTGAGACGCCAGAACGGTTGATCTTTTTCAACAGTAGTCAAAGAGAGGTTTGTATCCAGGATACGAGCTATAGTCGCGGGAGGGAGGAAGCGTGAGAATGAGGATGTGTCCCACGCACCATTAACAAAGAGGTCGGCAATTGTCCTATCGATCTCACATGGCGGAATGGGAAATGAAGCCAGATTCTGTAGAGATTCTCCTTCTCCAAGCCAATTATCTTTCCAGAATTTTATTGTTTTTCCATTACCTATACTCCATCCTATCGCTCTCCTGGTCCTGCTAGCTACATTCTGCAAGCTCTTCCAAAGGGGAGAGAGGTTAGTCTTCCTTGAAAAAGAAAAATCAGTGCCCTTACCTGCCAGGTATTTGCTCCTGAGAACTTTGCTCTATAGGTGATTCGGGTTGGATATGAAGCGCCAAACTAATTTCAACATAAATCCTTTATTGACAATAGCAGCTTTTTTTTATTCCTAGTCCTTCATCGTCTTTTGACTGGCACACTGAATCCCAAACCATAAGACGAATCTTTTTTGTATCATTGGAATGGCCCCAGAGAAAGTTTCGAATCACTCCATCAATTTCCTCACACAACCCATGTGGTAACAAAACAGTTTGCATTGTATATATAAAATGGAAGAGAGGACTAAGTTTACTAGAGTGACTCTGCCTGCTAGACTTAAGTTCTTCATTTGCCACCCACAAGGTTTCTTTCGAATATTGCTGATGATGTAGGAATAGGTATGCTTCCTCATTCTGCCATAGAGGAGCGAGCCCAAGATATTTTCCAAGGTTTGGCACCTCTTCTAATTTACTTGTGGCACACACTTCCCTTTTAGTACTAGTGGGGGTATTCTTAGAAAACAATATTTTGGTCTTCTGTAAACTGATATTTGCACCAGACGCTTGACAGAAAGTATAAAGGCAGTTTTGAATCACTTCCATTTGATCCTTACTACTCTCTGCAAACAACACAAGATCATCAACAAAGAAAATAAGAGAAATTGGCAGACCATTTTTGTTAATTCTAAACGGCCTCCAGAGTTTATTGGACACTTTGTCTTTGATAAGATGTGATAATCGCTCAATACAGAGTACAAATAAATATGGCTATAAGGGATCCCCCTGTCGGATTCCTCTTGATGGCTAGAAGGCATCTGAGACTTCACCATTCCACAACACCTATATCTGAACACTGGTGACACAATTCATAATTATTTTCACAAGAGAAGGGGGGAGGCCTGCAAACTCTAGGGTCTCCTTAATGAAATCCCATCGCAACCTATCGTAGGCCTTTTCTAGATCCACTTTGATTGCCATGGTACCTCTCTTACCCTGCTGGCGTCGCATTGAGTGTACAACCTCCTAAACAATTACAATATTATCAATTATCTGCCTTCTTGAAGGAAAGCTAAACTGTTCTTCCCCTATTAGATTTCGTAAGAAAGGTTGAATCCTATGCACCAGTATCTTGGAGAGGATTTTGTAGTTCACATTACATAGGCCTATGGGACAAAACTGGTTTATGGTTTTCGGATTTGGTACTTTTGGAATCAAGGAAATGAGAGTGCCATTGACCACCGAATACCCTTCACTCCTTGTGAATAAATCCTGAATAAATTCCACCATACTACTCTTAATCAATGCCATTCCACTGGTTTTGATAGAAAATCGCTGAGAATCCATCCAGTATAGGGGCCTTAGTGGGATGCATTGAGAATAGGGCCATTTTCACTTCCTCTTCGTCTGGGATTCTAACTAATGCTGAATCTTCTCTTGGGTGGAAATATGATGTATTCTTATCCCCTAAGATCATCCATTTATCCTTACTCTTTTGTTTCCAGTACATCTCTTCCTGCAAGAGGATGACTTCCAATTCTTTGCTGAGTTTTGGCTCGAGAGTATCAAGAAAGGCTCCATTATGTGTCTTTTTAGCTCCCTGAATTCCTCTTAAGCGACGAAGTATCGTTGCTTTGCGTCGAAAAATATGTCCAAAATGACTGGTGTTCCATCCTTTGATTTCCTTCGTCAACTGGTTAAGATTATCTGGTAAATATAAGTTGTGTTTCCAACTCTTAGCAACCAGGTCCGTAAAGGAACTCTCTAATACCCACATCGCTTGGAATCGAAACGGTTTCTTCATCGGAGGAGACCCCATGGCAATATGGATCAATAAGGGGCAGTGATCTGAACCTAATCGTGCCAAATGGTCCACGAAAATTTCTTTAAAGCGTTGTTTACAGAGATTATTACAGAAAACCTAATCCAATTTTTCTGTGATGCCGCAATTTTCCCATGTATACTGGGGACCCCTCGATTCAGTTTCAATCAATCCACAGTCACTAAGACAACCAGCAAATTTGTTAGCTACTCGTCTCGATATGGGTCTATCTTCTCTTTTATTTTTTGGATATAACATGGAGTTGAAGTCTCCTGCTACAATCCACGGTAGTTCTCCTATGGTGTTGGCAATAAAACGGAGATCATGCCAAAGTCCTCTGCGAATTATGGGATTAGGACTCCCATACACAGCTGAAACC
>CANYCX010421258.1:0-13005 GCA_948193385.1 Breynia disticha f. nivosa | reverse complement strand
CCCCAACCCATCTCCTGAACAGAGGTAGGTTGTTGATATATCCTCAGAGGTCAACTTAAGACATGTGATATACCCTTTTATTGCCCTTACTTGGCCATAACCACTCCCTCATTATAAATTCTACTCCCAAGAGCCTTTTTCTTTAATCAATTTCCTCACCAAAAGCCCCAATCATGAATGCATCATAAACATGAACAGTTTGAACCGTCAACATATGCATTCTCAAACCAACCATATTATGCCTCACAATCATAAGGTTGAGCCCTCAAACAATCTCAACAAAATCACATTTCATTTAGCATAACAATAACCATAATATAACATATCCAAGTTTGATCAAGTGCCAAACATAGAATAACACCAAGTAACAATAAAATCATGCTTCATCTCAAGCCTGTTCAACATAGGCACAAGAATCACCCAGTCAAGCCATTACCAACCAAAACATGAACTTACACAAACACACATGTTTTCCAATTCAAGATCATAACACCGGGCATATCAATAAAATCCAGGCATTTTAGCTCTGAGTAACACTCATACACAAACATGATTATACCACCACAGCTCAAACTTAAACAATAGGCATTCAAAATGACGTACAAGCTAGGGAAGTTGTGTTCGTGTTACTTACCTTAGCAACACATCCAAGAATTCTATTACGAGCCATCCTTTCCATAACTTGAAGTTCCTATTTTAACATTATAAACTTATATCAATCTTCAAATCATTACATCGATGATCAACATCAATGAATTGTATACTTATTTTAGTATTAACACTTTTCTTTTCTAATTTACTCTTTTCTTTTCCTTAACACTAATCACCTTTAAGGTACTAAACATGTTTGTTTAGCCATCCTTTAATATCACCAATCAACCACAACACCCTAACCGTCTTAATTCATACGATTCCTTATCGAAATCCTTAACTATATTCTTTCTTCATTAAATTACTCTCATCATAACAACACCCATTCAAAATTGATTATACCTATATCATCAATAGACTCTCCAGAAACTTACCTAAGCGATGAAACTCAGAAAAACCCTGAGCACGAGAAACCCCATTTTCATCACTTTGTAGCAACCACTTTATAACATCGTTTCCAATCACCTAAAACATGATTTAACATCAAAAATAGTTACCAATAGGTAGTAGACATAATAAGCTTTCAATCAAGCTATCATTTACTAAATTCGGAGCTCAGACGACAAAGATATGGGGTCGGAAAGTTAGGTTTGTGGAGAAAAATTGGATTAAGCAAAATCATATTAAAAGAACTTACCGAAATTCGGTCCTTGATCGATTCCAGAACTTCCGAATGCTAGGTTTTCATGAGATCTGGTGAAGTTAGGATTTGAAATAAGGAGAAGAAAAAAGAATGGAAAAGAAAACATGTATGTGGAGTGTAGGAAATAAGGAAAGAGCAAAGTATATATATATAGGAATCGCGTTTGGACGGTTTTACCCTCGATCACACTGGTTCACTAATCTTTCGTATTTCTCTCACTCGGTCGACTTGACAACTTTAAAATTTTTATTTACAACCAACTCTCATTTCTTCCACCGAATTATTATTTAAAATAATTTGCGAAAAATTTATTTGAATTTTCCTACGTATTTTAATTTAAATTCAAATTAAACGGAAAATTGAGGGCGTTACATTTGAACCTTATAATTAATCAAATAATTAAAATGACTAATTAAAATTAGTAATTTAATTCATAAATTAAAGAAAATAAAAGATTTATTATGAGTTGATATAAGGTTGATTGTAAGTATATATATATATATATATATATATATATAAGAATGAAGTTTTAGGAAGGAAAGAAAGTACAAGGGGTGAAAGTAAACTATAAGGGGTAGGCATGATCGCTTATAGTTCCAAATTTCAACGTGTAGCTTTCTGAAAGTACAAGGGGTGGCCATAAAGTACAAGGGGTGAGTGCAACTGCTTGTACTTTCATGTTTTAACGTGTAGTATCAATTGAAATTGAAAATTACACATTGTCAAAGTTGAAAATGTGTACTCCATGCTCACAACGTGTAGTATTCAAATGACCATGTGTAGTTTAGTTTTGTGGCATTTTCTAGATTAAATTGGAAATTGAAGTTGGTGCTGGAAAATTTTAGTATAAAAAGGACTCTAGAAGGAAAATGAAAGCAGAACATGTTGATATTGAGATAGGGAATAGAGAGAGGAGAACATGAGAGTTAGGAGAAAGGAAACTGAGGGGAAAGAAAAGGAATTTTAGGGGAAACTGTTAGAAATCGCGCTGAAAATACAAAATTGATCGTATAATCCAGGGTATAGATTGGTAAGTTGTTATTAAAATTTCTTGGAGTTAAATTACAAAGTTTATATATATAATTGATTGTGAAATTAGTTTAAAAGTTAGAAATTTCGAATAATCGATAAAATCGGGAATCGATAGGATTAAAATAGGAGCATGCATATTAATATGTGATTATATTGGGTTTATAGAGAGTTCTGTATATGATTATATATGATGACAGAGTAGGCGAGTCGGATAGGACACGAGTATGCATCAGTCAGAGTATTTCAGTTAGTAAATGAGTAGTCTAACTCACTTAGTATATAAGTTAATACGCAATTTAAATACCGATATTATATGATTGCTTGATATGAGATATGATTCGTAATAAATGGAAAAATGTGGTATTAGCATAATAATGGAAACGATTACGTATATATGATCGAAATGCAAACAAGTACATATGAAAGGAAAATACGAACATGTATGTTTATGTTTATTCACAGATATGCTATTGCATGATTTCAATATACGATTATTGAATTGATTGATATGGCATCGACATGGTGTTGGTAAGGTGATCGTTTGGTGATATACATGATCGATCATACTGGAGAGGAAGATTATTACTGGAGAGGAAACATATTATTCGAGAGGAAGATTATATCGAGCATATTGCATATCATTGTACGTTGCATGATGACATATACAGAGTTATCGTATATGATTAAAATGATTACAGAAAATTCAATCAATTATAAATGGTATATGTTATTACGATCACATACTTGATATGATAATGTGGAAATAGATTTGTTTTATTGATTGATATATTACTGATTAATTATTAACTACTCACTGAGCCCGCAACTCACCAACTGTGATTGTATATTTTGTTTTCAGGATCAGATAGCGAGTTAAGATAGCTACGATACATTTATAGGTGGGTCAACTGCTACTCTTGCACTTTCTTTCTCTTCACCAGACAGCTGACAGGAGTTTTTATTTTTGACATTTGCATGTTGTGTGTATTTTGGATGTGATCTGTATAGTTATGATCGATGGTAGGTTTGTTTGAGATGTGATTAATGTTGGTTGATATTATATATATAAATATATATATATATATATATATATATATATATATATATATATATCAACACACCCATGTTGATATTTAAACA
The DNA here is from genome assembly GCA_948193385.1 of Breynia disticha f. nivosa. NCBI lineage: Eukaryota > Viridiplantae > Streptophyta > Magnoliopsida > Malpighiales > Phyllanthaceae > Breynia > Breynia disticha. The sequence continues at coordinate 9,539 of CANYCX010421258.1, read as the reverse complement.
ATGTTATTTCTGTATGAGAGATTATATTGTTGATGCAGACTTATTGTATTACGGAATAGAGGGTATATTAGATCAACACAAGATCGAGCCCATGGGTGTGTTGACTAAAACGGTCTATATTCTGGATATATAATTTATTAATCTGTAATGATTTATTCAAATTGTAGAAATGAATGAATGAGTATACATAAATATATTATATGATTGACTGAAAGTACGATCGAAAGAGAAAGTTTTTGAATAGACAATCAAAATGGTTAATAGAATAGCTAATTATGTGATTAAGACTATAATAAATATAGGATGTTTGAAATGTCTTGCTTGTAAGATCTGAATTTGCAAACCTTATTTTCGAATAATTATAATTTTTGACAACCATTTTTTTAAAAGTTGTTTTCATAACCAAATACATTAAGAACGATAATAATAATAACACATGCATTCACTCAGCCCAACTTATATACAAACAAAACAGATTCGTAGAAGCTGGAGTATAGTTTTAAAACAAACCAAAATGCATGTAGATAACATTTACAAAATATAAAATCCAAAATCTCAAAATCTAGGAGTCAAGAACTCAGAACTCGTATCACCCTGCTCTCAATCCACAGCAAATGTCAGAGTCCGACAACTATCTCACCGATCTACACAACAACACAATTTCACACACGTGAGTATTTTAAATACTTAGTCAGTGCTTTTCATACACTTACCAAAGTAGTTAATGAATAAGTAATCATTTCTTATCATGATTTAAGTACATTATACGATAGGGCAATCATCCCCATTTAATTCATACTCAAATTTGTGCTTAGATTCTGTTTATAGCATGTTTTCCAGATAGCATGGTCGTGCCAGCTTGAGCACAGGGGTCGTGCTCATGCTCACAACAGAATAGATTTCTGGCATAAACTCGTGGTTTTAAAACAAACAAAGCATGAGGTTGTGCTGATCAACACGATGGGTGTGCTGACCTACAGGGTTTGTAGAATTTACATTCATTTTTAAGACAACAAAAACAGAAAACATTTTCCCAAAGGTATTACTTAATCATGCCATAGCTGGTACCATATCCACAACAAATAACATTTCAATTAGCACATGTCCAACAAAACATGTTTGCAAACAAAGCCATACCATACATGTCTTCTAACCATACTCTTTACAGTCACTCAATACATTTCATTATCCATACCAAATAACACTCACAACAACTAGCAAACATAACAAATAACCATTACAGCAGCTAGAAAACATAACATAGCATTTAAGCATTCATATACAATAAGACTCACAATAAGAATGAATGTTTATGCAATGCAATGTCAATGTAATTCAATGCAAATAACATACTATATGCCCCAAGGTTTCTTTTCTTTTCTTTTTCTTTGAACCCTGTCTGACATCAAGCTCTCCTGGAATATCCTCAGCCTAGCATGCATCAAGCTCTCACTTGGAATCATCATCTAGCCCAGCCCGATATCAAGCTCTCACTTTGAATCTCATGGCCACGTGTCACATACTAATGTTAATGCAACACATGAATTAAATGAATTCATTATGGCCAACACATATCAAGTACATAATCATACCATTCCATATAATCTCAATGTAAAGTGCATATTCATGCATATCAATTTCCAATCCATCAATAGTTCATCAGAACATATTATCAATTATCATTCAAGGCATAAGCCAATATAGTTTCTCATTTGAAAGCATAAACATGCCATCATACATTCTTCCATGCTAAAAACTCATCACCAAAGACAAAATCAAGCCATTGACCATAATCCATATATCTCATCAATAAGCACATATATACCTTTCACATATCTCACAAAGATATATCAACATTAAACCATTGCTTACATACATAATTTCATATCATCATAAGCTCAAATATACATAGGCTCAAGAATACATAGTAGCACAATATATCAATCATACTCATATCAAGTCCTTATTAAGACACATTTAAGCTACCCTTTTAAGCACAATTACTCATTAATCATGTATGATTAACCATACAGATGCAAGACAAATAATGGTAAGTGTAAATGGCACTTACCTCAAAAATACGCGAAGTCGGCCTCATGGCTCAACTCCGATGCAAAGGTCATAAATCACCTCTTATAAGAAAATTATCATGTAAGGTTGTTAATTAACTTATTCCACATATTAAAACGTAGATTTTAGCTTTTAAACAAACTCCTTAATTAAGAGAATTCCAATCCCTTCGATTCTTTTCATGATTTAAACATTATAAATCATCTACTTATTTTTAGTAACTTTAATTCAGTAAACTAGCAGTATTTCAACCTATAATTCCTCCTTCTCTTTGCTATTTTAGAAATTCCGACAACATATAACTCAATACGTTCATTCAAAACCAAGTCCATAGACTTACCTTAATGTTTTTAGCTTGAATTTTGGCAAAGAATCATTTCCTCCTTGCTTAATCACACTCTCTAGAAACTTCTAGGGTTTTCCTCACAGTTCCTCTCTTTTTTTGCTGTCAGTTTGCTCTGTTGGTAATAAAACAGTATTAATTGGTTCCTATTTAAAACTTCGCAGCTGACTCAACCTCAGCGCAGGTCGTGCTCTTGGTCATTCTATGCCTTTTTTGTACAAGTTTTACTCTGCTCGTGCACGAGATCGTGCTGATTACTTTCCAACAAAGATGAGCACGCCCTTCAGCACGGTCATGCCACGTCCGTGCTTATCTTTTTTTTTAGCAATTCAGTCTGTTCCTTTCCAATTTAATTATGCTTTAACCTATTTTTCATATAGATTAATTCTAACAATTTACGGGGCATTATAACTCTCCCCCGAGGAAATTTCGTCTCTGAAATTTAAACAAGCTAGGTTCACCAGCAACTCCAGACTTAACTTAAGTTATTAAACTTAAGTTCTCAAACTGAGTATGCAAACGTAACAAACTTCAGATTTGAAAAACACCTCAACCTTGTCGGGCCTCTGACTCTGGAAACAGATACGGATACTGCTCTCACATATTACTCTCCACCTCCCATGTAACTTCCTTAGATTAATGAAAAACTCCATTTTACCATTGCCATAAGAATCTCTCGGTTCCATAACTGTCTAACCTGTCTATCTAGATCAGACTGGTACCTCCTCAACATAGATATGTGAAAAACATTATGGAGTCAAGATATCTCCTCTGGTAACTGTAATCGTTAGGTAAGTGGTCCCACTCTTTCGATAACCTCATACGATTCTACGTACCTCAGACTCAACTTTCCTCCCTGCCCAAATCTGATGGCTCCTCTTTAGGGTGAAACCTTAAAGAAAACACTATCTCTAACCTTGTATACTACCTCCTGATGATGTCTATCAAAATAGCTCTTCTGTCTATCCTAAGTTGCTTGCATACATCTCTTCACAACATTAACTTTCTCGAGAGTTTGTTGAACCAACTCTGGTCCCTTTATCTATTGCAAACCCTCAATATCCCAATACGCTGGACTTCGATATCGTCTTCCATACAAAGCCTCATAAGGTGTCATCCCAATGCTCAAATGATAACTGTTTGTATATGCAAACTTAATCAACAAAAAATGATGATCCCAATTACCTCCAAACTCTAACACACACTCTCATCATATTCTCTACTGTCTGAATAGTTCTCTCAAACTGCCCGTCAGTCTAAGGATGAAATACAGTACTAAACCGCAATCGGGTACCCATCGTATCCTGTAAACGTCTCTAGAATCACGATATAAACTGTTGGTCACAATCAGACACAATCGACAAAGAAACTCCATGTAACCTCACTATCTTGGCAACATACAAACTTGCGAGTTTATCTACAGTATCATCCTGTCGTATAACCAAGAAATGTGCCAATTTAGTCATCCAACAGCATCGTAACATCTAAACGTCCACAGTAATCCCACAATAAAATCCATAGTTATCTTCTCCCACTTCCATTCTGGAATCTCTAACGATCTCAACTTTCCAGTTGGAGTTTGATGTTCGGCCTTGATCTGCTGACAAGGTAAACATCTAGCCACTAACTCTGCTATCTCTCGTTTTATATTCACCAACAAGTACATATCTCGCATATCTCGATACATTTTAGTACTACCAGAATGTACTTAATACGGTGAAGAATGTGCTTCAATCATTAAACTTTCCTTCAAATCGACTATTCCAGGAACACACAACTGTTCCCCGTAGTACAACACACCATCATCATCTAACCTTTGAGCTGTATTCACTTCTCTTTTTTAACTTTCTTCTTAATTCTCATCAAATACTCATCTTCCTTTTGATGCTCAGCAATCAACTCTTGCATACGAGGTCTCACTCGTATATTAGCTAACATCTGACCCTCAATTAAATCTAACTGCACTCTGAGCCTCGTAATGTAAATAAAGACTGCCCTGTAAGAAACAGAATCCTCATTCTAATTTACTTTTTGACTCAAAGCATCGGCGACCACATTCACCTTTCCTGGATGGTATTCAATCATACAATTGTAATCTTTTAACAACTCAATCCACCGTTGCTGCCTCAAGTTTAGCTCTTGCTGAGTAGTAATATACTTGAGACTTTTGTGATCCATAAAGATTTGAAATGTCTCACCATACAAGTAATGTCTCTAAACCTTCGAAGCGTGAATAATCATGGCTATCTCTAAATCATGAGTAGGATAATTAAATGAGTATGATAATTAACCTCGTGTGATCTCAATTTTCATAAGGTATAAGCAATTACTCGCTTGTTCTGCATTAGAAATCCACCTAAACCTACTCCAGATGCATCTGTATATGCTACAAATCCACTTCCCTGGGTCGGTAACATTAGAACTAGAGCTTCTACTAACCTCTTCTTCAACTCATGAAAATTGTTTTGACATTTTTCATCCCAAATGAACGGAGTATTCTTTAATAAAGAAGTCATCGATCTAGCCAATCTCGAGAAATCCTAAATAAATCTCCTGTAATAACCTGCCAAACCTAAGAAACTCTGCACCTCCGACGTATTTTTAGGAGCTTCCCGTTTCTGTACCGCTTTGATCTTACTAGGATCCAGCTTAATGCCTTCTACTGAAATTACATGACCTAAGAAAACCACCTCTACCATCTAGAACACACATTTGCTGAACTTTGCATAAAACTCTTTTGCTTTCAATAATTCCAATATGATTCAGAGATGTTCTTTGTGTTCTTTCCTATCTCTCAAATATACCAGAACATTATCAATAAAAACCACTACGAACTACGGCTGAAGCAGCTTATTCATCAAAGCATAAAAGTTGCTGGCATGTTAGTTAACCCGAATAGCATCACTGTAAACTCAAAGTGGCCATACAGAGCCCTAAAGGCCGTTTTTGATATAAAACTCTCCTCTACCCTTAGCTGCCAATACCCAGACCTCAATTAAATTTCAAAGAATACAGTCGCTCTCCTCAAATAGTCAATCAAATCATCTATCCGTGGCAACGGATACTTGTTCTTTACTGTCACCTTATTCATTTGATGGTAATCAATGCATAATTGCATACTTTTGTCTTTCTTTCTCACGAACAACACCGGTGCACCCCAAGGCGATACACTCGGTATACTAGATCCTTTCTCCAATAACTCCTCTAACTTTCTTTTTATCTCTTGCATCTCTATAGCTACCATTCTATATGATGCTATTTATACTAAAACTGGTCCCGGTACTATCTCAATCCTGAATTCAGCCTCTCGCTGTGGTGGCAATCCTTGTAACTCCTCAGGAAATACCTCTGGATACTCCCTCATTATCTCTACCCGTATGAATACATGTGCCTCGGCTCTGAGAAGTAGGAGGCTTGGTGGAATGACTCCTTGCACCTGGTGCTCCTCTGGACTGTCTGCTACGCCCGCCTGTACAGCGAGAACCTTTAAAATCTGCTCTTTAACATCCCTTTGCTGAACTGGAATTGCTAGAAACTGTCTGCCTCTTGCCCTCTCTTCTGCCCTCCTCAACAAATAACTCCTCTGCCTTAATAGCAATCTCATAACTTGGTGGCCTCATAGTAATTCAGGTTAGAATATTAAATCGTAACCCTCTTTCAAACCTATTTTTTCTGTTGATCTATGGCCATATCCTCTGGCGCATATCTAGAAAGTCTGGTAAACTTCTCCTCATATTCAGTAATTGTCATCTCCTTCTGCTTTAGCTCGAGAAACTCATTCTTCTTTTTTGTCTAATAGAGTGAGGTATATTTATCTGCAAATTTCTTTAGAAAATCATCCCAAGTCAAAGTAGGACGATCATTCTGACTGTTCAAAATCCCTTTAGTTCCACGCATCCTTTTCTAGCAGTGAAGTGGTATACCTCAATTTCTTCTCTAAAGTACACCGTATACGAGCTAGGATCCGTTCATTGTGTTTGAGCCAGTCCTTTGCCTACACAGGATCAGTAGTGCCGTCAAAAGTTTTGGCACTCTGCTTTCTTACTTCACCAAAATTGCGATCTATATTTAATCCTTGTTGACACCCAGATGCTCCATGACTTCTTATCATTGTCTACATAACCTCCCAGAAGGAGCATAAGCATGATCATAAGGTGGTACATTAGCTTATGCAGGCTGCTCATTAGGTGCTAGAGTAGATCCCTACCCTTGTACTGACTCTCTACATTCAGCGGTGTCTTGCGATACGTCGTTAATAGGCTCCATCCTATAAAAATCATGTTTCAGACATTTTACTTTTGCAAAATATGATGCAATGAAAACAATATCTTGTCGCAGTCCGCAGGGAATCTAATTCTTGCTCTGATACCACTAAATGTAAGACCTACTTTGCAAACCTTATTTTTGAATAATTATAGTTTTTGCCAACCATTTTTTAAAAGTTGTTTTCATAACCAAATACACTAAGAACGATAATAATAATAACACATGTATTCACTCAGCCCAAATTATATTGAAGCAAAACAGATTTGCAGAAGCTATAGTATAGTTTGAAAACAAACCAAAATGCATGCAGATAATATGTACAAAATACAAAATCCAAAATCTCAAAATCTAAGAGCCAAGACCTCATAAATTGTATCGCCCTGCTCTCAATCCATTGCAAATGTCAGAGTTCGGTAGCTATCTCAATGATCTGAACAACAGTACAATTTCACACACATGTAAATATTTAAATACTCAGTAAATGCTTTTCATACACTTACCAAAGTAATTAATGCATAAGTAATCTTTTCTTATTATGATTTAATTATATTATGTGATAGGGAAATTATCCCCATTTAATTCCTACTCAAATCTGTGCTTAAATTCTGTTTAACATTTTGTACAACATGTTTTTCAGGTAGCACGGTCGTGCCAGCTTGAGCAGGGGGTCGTGCTCATGCTCACTACCAAAAAATTTTCTGGCACGAGCTTATGCTTTCAAAACAGACAAAGCACGAGGTCATGCTGATCAACACGATGGGCATGCTGACCCATGGGTTAGTACAATTTACATTCATTTTTAAGACAACAAAAACAAAAAAATGTTCTCGAAGGTATTACTTAATCATGCCATTTTTGGTACCATATTCACAGCAAATAACATTCCAATTAGAACATTTCCAACCAAACATGCTTGCACACAAAGCCATACCATACATGTCTTTTAACCACACTCTTTACACTCACTTAATACATTTCACTCTCCATACCAAATAACAATTACAATAGCTAGCAAGCATAAAAAATAACCATTACTGCAACTAGCAAACATGACATAGCTTTTAAGCATTCATATACAATAATACTCACAATAAGAATGAATGTTTATACAATGCAATTCCAATGCAACTCAATGCAAAGCACATACGACATGCCTTGGGGTTTCTTTTCTTTTCTTTTTTCTCGGACCCAGTCCGGCATTGGAGCTCTCGCCCAGATATCCTCAGCCCAGCCGACATCAAGATCTCACTTGGAATCACCATCGGGCCCAGACCAGCATCAAGCTCTCGCTTAGAATCTCACGACCACATGTCACATACCAATTATAATGCAACACATGAATTATATGAATTCATTCTGGCCAATACATATCAAGTACATAATCATACCATTCCATATAATCTTAATGTCAAGTGCACATTCATGCATATCAATTTTCAATCCATCAATAGATCATCAGAACATATTATCAATTGTCATTCAAGGCATAAGCCAATATAGTTTCTCATTTGAAAGCATAAACATGCCATCATACATTCTTCCATACTATAAACTCATCACCAAAGACAAAATCAAGCCATTGATCATAATCCATATATCTCATTAATAAGCACATATATACCTTTCACATATCTCGTAAAGATATATCATCATTAAACCATTGCTTATATACATAATTTCATATCATCACAAGCTCAAATAAACATAGGCTTAAGAATACATACTAACACAATACTCATACCAAGTCCTTATTAGGACACATTTAAGCTACCATTTTAAACACAATTGCTCATTAATCACGTATGATTAACCATACAGATGCAAGACATACAATGGTAAGTGTAAACGCCACTTACCTCAAAACTAGGTGGCCTCGTGGCTCAACTCCGATCCAAAGGTCATAAATCACCTCCTATAAGAAAATTATCATTCAAGGCTATTAATTATGTCATTCCACATATGAAAACGTAGATTTCATCCTTTAAACAAACTCCTTAATTAAGAGAATTCCAATCCCTTCTATTCTTTTCAGGATTTAAACATTATAAATAATCTACTTGTTTTTAATAACTTTAATTCAACTAACTAGTAGTAATTCAACATCTAATTCCTCCTTTCGCTATTTCATAAATTCCAACAACCTATAACTCATACGTTCAGTCAAAACCAAGTTCATAGATTTACCTTAATGTGATTAGCTTTCACAAAGAATCGTTTCCTCCTTGCTCAATCACACTCTCCAAAAATTTCTACGGTTTTCCTCACAGTTCCTCTTCTTTGCCTGCTGTCGGTTTGCTCTGTTGTAATAAAAAACTATTAATCGGTTCCTGTTTAAAACTTCCCAGCTCACACGCCTCAGCACGAATCGTGCTCCAAGTCGTGTTGTACCTTTTTGGAACGAGGTTTATTCTACTCTTGCAAGAGATTGTGTTGATTACTTTCCAGCATAGATGAGCACGCCCTTCGGCAGGTCATGCCACGTCTGTGCTCATCTACTGTTTTCAGCAATTTAGTTTGTTCCTTTTCGATTCGATTCTGTTTTAACCTTTTTCCGTATAGATTAATTCTAACAATTTTTTGGGTATTACATTGTGCGAACTCTTCAGGTGGAACGGTCTGTGGAACGATTTGGCTAAACCGTTCCACAAACCATTTATTTATCTCAGTTTACTTTTATTTCTCCAGTTGAAGTGAATGGTTTGTGATAAACGCTTTATTATCACTTGAATTCAAAAGCAATACATCAATTTTGACCAAGATTAAGCCAATTTTGACCTTACCCACTAATTTTGACCTCCACTCACCAATCATAAGCCGCCAAAAACTCCACGCCACCCTTCACCACTCAAAACCCTTAACC